>WYDI02017100.1:55302-126791 GCA_009867235.2 Psittacus erithacus
GAACTGCGTATGTGCCACTAGTAAAATAGAAAAGTTGTTGAAAAGTGCAGCAGAGAGCACCATGGCATGTACGTTATGCAGAAAAACAAAGGACATAGGTGAGAAAGAAGAATCGCAGGTGGGCTGCTGATTTTGGCTGCTGGAAGTGGTAAACAGTTGGTAAAGACTCTTTCAAAAGAAATAGCAGAGATTGCACCTTCTTTTACTCGTTTCACCTTTAAATTTTTAATTACTTTTTTATGCCTTTGGTTTAAGGTACGTTGTTTGTTTTTCATTCCCGTGTTCTCACCTCTGGTTTAGACACAAGCACTTCAGTTACCATCATGATTTTACTATGTTAATCTGGTGACTATAAGTTGACTTTTGACTGTTTTGCACTTGAGTTAATGTAGTTCTGAATGTTGCTTTGGACACTTTTATTTGAGACCATGTAACACCGAAATGCTGTTTTTGTTCTGATGTATTATTAAGACAGCTATCAGCTAGCTGTATAGATCTTATGCATAACTGAATCACAGGATGCCATCTCTTTTTAAGGTGAAAGTGTATTTATTTTCTGAATAATCCGAACTGTCACTCACTGACACACAACTGTGTAAATGAAGTACTTGTTTTGCATCTGTGATAGAAGCCTGCATCTTTTCAGACCGGAGAAGTGCTGGAAAGCAATGTGTAGGGGTGTGCTCACTACGCTGTGAGTTTTCTCAGTGTAGAATTCCAAAAGCTGTTCTCATAGTAGACAATATTGCAGAGTTCAGTTTTTGGACTCTTCCAGCTGGCTCCAAAGGAGTGGTAGATGTTTTGAGTTACAGCTGGTTCACACATTTAGCATTTGAAGGTAGGACTTAAAATATCCATCCTAATACAGAAAAGAATAGCAGGCATCATACTTGACCAAACTAGCAGCCTTGTATAATAAAATTACATGCTCAAAGGATCAGGAAAGAGTAGTGGATGTTTTCAGTCTTGGCTTTAGCAGTGCTTTCAGCACTGTCTCCTGTAACTTCCTTGTGGACAACAGCTTGATGAAGTATACACTAGGTAAGTGAACAGTGAGATAGACTGAGAGTAGGCTGAACTATCAGGCAGAAAGGGTTGCCACTGGCAAGATGAAGTTCATCTGGAGGCCAGTCGCAAGTGGTATCCCAGTATCAATACTGGGGCCAAAACTAGTAAGCACCTTGATTAGTCACCGGCACGGACAGTACAACATGCACCCTCTGCAAATGGAAACACAAGTATTTCTATTTAAACATAAGCATATTCACAGTGAGAGTTAATAAACACTGGAAGAGGCTGGCCAGAGAAGTTGTGGAGTCTTTGTCTTCAGAAGTATTCAAACTCCAATTAGACAATAACCTTAGCAAGCTGCTGTAGTTGACTGTGGTTTGATTGGGAAGCTTTGGAGTCCATGAGAGTCTGCTTGGTGTCACAGTTCAAAGCATTTCTTTTTCTGACCAATATTAAAATGTAGCAGATTTGAGATTCCATCAGTTAGTCAACCTTGATTTTTACGTGTCCTTTGGAATTAAGGTTCTTGAAATAGCCAGGGAAACTTAAGAGTTAATACTATAGGTGTAAAATTCCTGCTATTTTTTTTTTCTTGAATGCTGTTATTGCAGAAGGCTTTCGGTGTTATCTGAGCTGATGTTTTCAAAAGCAGAATGTGCCCTTTAAAACAAATCAAGGGCATGCCTGAACTCTTAAAATTTTTTGAGTTATTACTGTTGGAAAAGAGGTCAGATTAACTGGAGGATGTCTCCACTGGAGTTCTGAAACCTTGGCTAGTTTCTCACTTCAGACCTGCTTTAGAATAGTGACATACAAAGAAATAAAAGGAATCTCAGGGGTTTTGTTCTTTTTTTCTGAAGAATGATACGACCTTTTCAGGGGAAGAAGTCTACAGCGCCTGAAGTCACAATATAGCCACAAACAACTGAAAATAATGGCTTAGCATGTTTCCTTTAATTTCCAGACTAAGTTGAAGATTGTGTTTAACATGAGCACTGCACTTACATTTAAGTAACAAATGTAATTAAACACTCATCCTTTTGTGCTGTATGTGAGGTATGATTTACAAGAAAACATTAATTAGTAAGTTACAGAGCTAAAGAAAGAATGATTCTGAGTAAACTAAGCAATTAATCTCAACGTAGTTATAGATGGTAATTATGATTTCAAATATGGTCTATGAAGACAGTGTCCTTAACAAAAGTCCTGTAGAGACAAAGGTGTAAGTTTGAAAGGTGCCAAAGACCTTCCTTTATTTCAAAGACTGCCACATCCCAGGAAGACATAGTCTGGCCATGGCATGCTATGTCTGGGGAGCAAACATGTCCAGAGCTTTACTTCTCCCGTCTCTCACAGGAAGGTGACTCCATAGTAAGAAAATCTTTAACAGGTAGCACAAGATACAGGCAAGTATCTATTGTGATCTTTTAGAGATGGTCACAGGAAGAAAAGAATTCCTGAGAATTCAGGAATTGCAGTGGATTTTCTGACTGTTATTTGAGCAAAGATGAAACTTAAGGGGAAGAAAACCCATGAGATTGTCTGTAGTTTTGAATCTGCAGGCCAAGAGTCATTGGAGTCTGAAATAAAACCTATGCTGAAGAAGGGCAATTTGAACTAAACCAGATAACTAAACCAGCTCTTTCTTTTTAATTGTTGCAATAGGTAAATTTAGAGGAAGGAGTATTACCTTGTGACAGTGTGATGTTATAGTTTGTCTAAAAATAGGTAAGATTACAAAAAAAAGGGGGGAGGTTACTAAATGTATGTGTGTAATGAATGTATAATTCTCTGAATAGCTTGAAAACAATCAGAATGGAATGAATTATTTATTGGAAGCCAATAGATCTATTGTGTATGACCCGTATTCTTAGTCATGGTGTCAGCAACTGTTTTATTACACATCTATATGAAATTATGTTTAGAAAGTAGTGAAATAGGCACGTACAATGTTGGATGGTTTGTGTGCTGCTGTGTTTTGAAGCTGTCTCTTGCTCACTAGCACTGACTGTTTTCTTTATGTCAGTTTTTTTAAGGTAGGGCATATGTTCAGAAATAAAAAGGATAGTCAAGATGAAGGGCAACAAAGATAAATATACAGACTAGGAAAAATTGCTCTACAAGGAACAATTATTTTGGTAACTGTATAATAAAAACAGATTATTATCTCTAGGTGTGGTCAGTAATATTTCAGCAATACAATATTTAATTTGGATTTTGTTGAGTTTGAAGTGTTATCCTTGGAACACCTCAGCTTAAACAACTTCTCATGTACAAGGTCCTGAAATTCTGGTCCATGCCAAGTTTTTGAGACAAACCAATCCAAGAGAAGCAGTTGTGACATGTAGAGTCTAAAGGGTAGCACAAAGAAGATTTCTAGTTTTGTTGTAATTTTTATGGAAAATGTTTACTTGGACCCATTTTAACACCGTGTTGTTAGAATGTATTTTACTTGGTACTGACAACTGCGTCATTCCATGTTTGTCTCTTCTTGTGCATCCATGTTCAGATAGATTCAGATACACAATACAGGAATATCAACTGAATTAGTTAGAAATATATACTGAAGAAACTTATCTCTTGAAACTACTAAATACTGTATGTAATCTTAACAAATGTAGTGATTATGATTGCTTAGAAGTTATAGAGATATTTGCTTTATATTTATTCCTTTGAATAAAGGCAATGTCATGATTTGATTGTACGTGGAAAAGTTTCCTTAAGAGATCTGACAAGGAAGGTAATTTTGTGCTGTCTTCTCTTTATTAACATGGTATAAAGAAAATTGTATATTTAAGTAGTTTCTTACGTTTTTTGCAGTACCTTAGCTTCTAAGAAATCCTCCTTTGTTTTGCCCTAAATATTTGTTGCTAAGAATAAAACAATCTTTATCCTTGTAAATTCTGGGCTGTCCATTTTTCCATTATTCCTTGGGCAAAGCAGTCTTACCTGACCTCAGTTTCTGTAGACTTTTCAGTGATTTTTTAGTTATGCATTATTTTATGTACTTTGTAATAGTTTGTAAAGAAAGACAAGATTAGGTCTAAAAATTATATAAAGAAAATACTTCTTAATGTTCCTTTTCAAAATATGAAGTATTTTTGTTCAATATATGCAGACAGTGAACCAACTTTCTTTTTAAGATCCCCCAAATAATTTTAATATCATTGGTTTTTACTTCTTAAGTCATTAGGTGAGCACTGGGCAATAGACTTGGACAATGTTTACAGAGCCTGTATTTTAAGAACCATTGACCCTGAATTGCCTTGTTTTAATGAATGGAACTGATTCAAATTTTAATAAATGGCAAGTACTTAACACCTAATTAGAACCTTTTGGTTTAACGTGTATTTTACAAAGGTAAGGAAATGAACGAAGAAATATATATGTTAAAAAACATGTAGAGAGAAGAATAACCAGCAGCTGATACTTTGATCTCTACTGTGATGTAGTAGTAGGAAGAAATCGTGTGGACAAAGAAATGCTGTAAGACTTGAAAAGTAACAAAATACAGAGATAGTTTATTGAATACAGGTGTAGTTTATTGTATGAACAGGTTATGGTACTGTTTGAAAACAAATACATTTTACAGGTAGGAGGAAGTTGTCTCATGTGAAGCTTTCTCGGGCCATGTTGTGTGTCCTCCCTGATCTAGATCAAAGTTACAAGTCTGGGACTTGTAGTTGGAACAGAAGATAGACTTGCATAGAGAAGCCTTCATGACCTCGAAGGTAGGAGAAAGAAAAGGAAATTCAATACTATGACATGTACATAGGTAATAAAGATCATGTATGTAAGGAAAGAAGACTATCAGTAATAACAGATGAGAAGGCTGCTGACGTGATCTGATCACTGTGAGCTGCCAGTGTAATGCTGGTGAAAAACACTATCCTTAGGGGAAAATATTTATGCCACTTTATCTGGAATACTCTCTAAAATTTTCATCAGCTACACTAAAGGATTACTTTTGGTTTGCATATATTTATGACTGAGTGATCAGCAGATGTATCACATGGAGCAGCACAGTTATGAAAGTAGAATGAAGGAGCTTGGTTGCTTTTGCCAAAATTATAATAGGTATATTATTGAGCTGTAAAATATACAGAAAGAAGAGGAGAGAGAATAGATATCACAGTGAAAAGCTTTTTCAGCACATGAACAAGTAGGAGTAAAGTGGCTATATCAATATGCTGGAAATGAGAAGTCTCAATTTCTGCAAGTGGGTAAGAAAAATGGTTTTAAGGTGACATTCAATTAAATATGAACAAAGACAAAATTCTACAATTCAAGTTTTTGTCTTGGAATAAGTGGAAGAATGTCAGAAGTAGCCCTTCATTCTCAGTGAGCTGAAGTAATCCCGTCCCAAGAGCCTCTCTCTCTTGCTTTGTAGCATAAATCCACAAGAAGGTTTGAAAATAACAACCACTTCTGAGACTTAGTGGGTTTTTTGAATGAAGTAATTTCTCATACGTTTGTCCAGTTACCACTTCCTTGATAGTAAATGAGGTGCTCACAGTCTCACAGAAGAATGAGCATTGTATTTATAGCAGATTTTTCTCATTTGTTATACAGATTGCTTGATTCACATCTACAGTAGCAGGGCATAAAAGCAAAATGCATTCTTCAGACTGTTGCAGTTATTCCTGTGGAACCTTTGTGGAGCACTAGGGAGCCCAGATACTACTAAAGCAAAACTCTGAGCCAGTGTGATCATAGTTTTGGATCTTAAACAAATTTTGCATAGTGATAAGTAGACTTACTGAGCCCAGAGCTGCTTACGTCAGGGCAATGCACTTGTCCTCTTACAGATGAGAGATCCCCCTGCCTCAAACCCTTTGTTTCTCAAGAGAGTACCTCATTTTCCACTGATTGTGATTTATGACTACCAGAGATCATCTGCTGGGAAATAGGAAGGCTTGAGGAAGGATTCTTAAACTCCTAGGTGCTTATAGTCATCTGAATCAAAAGCTGTCCCTAATCCCCTCTCTTCCCAAACTTCCTATTACTTGGGACTAATTTTGGCTCTGCTTCTTTCCATGAGATTCTAAACTGTATGTCAGAAAACAGTTTCTTTATAAAAATTTCTGCAGCAAGGTAAGTACCGAACTATTGGATGCTGATCCCTTTATATCATCCATTACTTATTTTTAATTAACGCCCAAGAATGTTATTAACCTGCCTGTGCGCAATTGGTACTGATGATGGTAAAATATTTCAAGGCTTGAAAAGTTTATCAGAAGCTTTGACATCCTTTAGAGACAATAAGAGGTGTTACTAGAATAAAGAAAATTACAATTCGGAAGCTGGGTAACAAATAAAATGGGCAGTTTATAAAAAGATTGGTTTAGTCTAAATGTAAATCTCACTGGTTTTGTGTCCTGGCTCACGATGCTCGAACCCTGGTTGGCAACACTGAGACTGACAAAAAGAAATACACCCCTCAGTAACTGTTGGTATCTTTTGATAAGTAACTCTGATAAATCCTTAGTGTTTTTAGTTTACAAGAAGGAAAAAAACACCCCAGGAAGTTGAAATTCTGTTCAAAGCAAAAAGAAAGAGATACTTTTAAATACATATTTGTATGGAATCTTTTCAAAAGTCAAACTAGCAGACGCTATATTAATTCTTTCTGGGAAATCTCCTATTAGTCAAACAGAACCTGTTGGTTTAAATTGGTTTCAGCATAACTTTTTTGGATATTACTGGAAATCATGTCATTAAAGGCAGCTTAATAATGTAAAGAAATCTTTAAGTAACTAACATGGATGTGATGGCATGGCAAAAATTATGTTCATTTGGTGAAAAGTTGTTTCACAAGTACTAAAGCATGTAACGTTGTTGAGGGAGGAAACAGATTGTAATGCTAAGTGGTTTTCATCTGTGAAGAAGGTGCCTGAGCCATGTGTTAATAAATACAACAAATAAAAGAGAATTAATTTGGAATTTAATAACTTAGAGTAAGAAATGCGTAGCAGTGACATATAACTGGGGGAAAAAGGACATCTGACTTCTGTACTTCCTAATATTATCTAAACGGTTGCTAGGCTTTCCGTCTGTACTTACAACTTGTGACTCTGCTTGTCTTCCATGCAGAAATGATACAAAGGCAGAGTCTTCAGGAGTTGAGATATTACACAGTTACATTTAGACATCCAACCGCTGTGCCTTTGCTTGGTGTATGATAAACCCTTTTGTCTCTTCAGACCCCTTAGTCTTGTGCAGTCACTCAGGGCTTTTAGATTTTTGTACAGTATCTGGCAGCTGAAACTTTGGTTCCTGTAAGGTGAATTCCTGTCTATAAAACTAACAAAAACTAATAAAACCCCCTACCCTTCACCTGTGTTTTCTGATCACTTGTGTTTTGTCCTTTCACAAACTTGTAACATTATTGTATTTGTGTGCAAATATTTATAGTGTATTTTCCTCCCTAAAAAATACCTCCTATGTCATGAAACAAGAGAGCTAAAATTGGGGTTGCACATAATGAATTCAGGTTCTCCCCTTCAGCTTTTTCTCACAAGCAGCAGGGACATTATCTAAAATGTCTTCTCAAGTTGTAATAGAAATAGGAAAATCCTTGTCTTGGAATGTACAAGAATGTGGGAGGAAATCCACATGGAAATTTTCTGAGAACCCAAGTAGCAAACTTTATGGAAGCAGCTGTAACATTTGCAAGATTAGAAGGATTTGTTCTAAAGGCTGAATAAGATCATGTAAGTGTGAGCTGTGTAGGTTCCTGCTGGAAATAAGTGTCGTATAAAATGTATACAGTGTAAAAGGAAAAGCTGTAAGCTTTGCATTTCTAAATTTCACTTCACTTCAGTGTAATTTTTACCTGCTGAAGCCCATTTCTTGAAGAGCTGGATGTGTAAAACAGGTGACCTGTGAGCTTACAGAAACAGTGGCTGCAGATTTATGCATTCTGCTGGAGTGTTGTGAGGAAAGATATTCTAGGATTAAGAAATCTGCCCAGTCTGGTGTTGATTAAACTTGTAGACATCCGTAATCTTCTCCATCACGCAGCTGAAGGATTTGCAATCCGTACATAGCCATGTGGTTGAAACATAAGCTCCCTTTTCTAAATAAGGTTGTCATCTGTGTACCAGTGAAAGTAAAATCTATGCTCTTCAGAGATGAAGCAGAATATAATAAAACACCCACGTGGAAACACCTGTCTGGAGTAAAGATGCCATAACCTGTTCCAAGTTACTGTGGTCCAGGCTGAGGCATGTAAAGAGTGACATGAAGATTTCTGATCTATATACAGAAGTACACCAGGTGCTCAGAAGGGGTATGGAAAGGTCGGGTCTGGGTGGAAATCTACTTTGTAGTTATGTGTGGCTTTGATTTAGGGGATCTTTAACAGCTAAGGGCAGAAAGCCTATTCATCTGCTCAAAGTATATCCAGAACAGCTTGTGTGATAAGGCCCTACTGAAGTACAATGTGGCTGTGTGTGCACAGCAGTGAAGCAGGTGGGAGTTTTCATCAGGCAGCACTCGCTTCCCTCACAGAGATGGTTAAATCCTCTATCACAGCAGCCATAAAGCATAAAGAGATTCCAGATTTGCTCATGCTGCAGTCTTAGCACCATTCTGATTATAAAATTATTGTATTTGTAGGGGTTTTTTTCGCAGAAGTAAAGGTGGAAGCAGCCGCTTTAGAGCTCAGAGTGCTTTCCATTGTGAAGTTTCATAAGATGACAGGCTACTTTGCCAAGGATGTCAGTTTTATGGTGCATCTCCCCATAATGGCAGGGAATTGTATCTATTCTAAGCCTGCCCAACTTGTCTCTCTTTTCACTTTTTACCTCCTGTTCAGATTTCCAGGCAAGACGCAGAGCTGCTCTTTGAGCTCTAAGTGAAATTCCTTCTCTGTTTGACTGTTCTCTGCCAGACAGGGCTAACAAGCAGCCTTCCCAGCAAACTCTTAGATGGAATAAGCTCTGATAACCTGAAAGAGGACTTTTTGTTGCAACTCCTCTAAAGCCCAGAGGTGTGGGCTTTCTTTTCCTCAAAGCACATACTCCTCTAAACCCCAAGATGTTGGATATTCTCTTCCTCAAAGAACACAGTCTCAAAGACCTTTTAAAAGAGAGAGATACCTTTTTTTTATTAGTCCTTTGTGTGTCTCGGAAATGGAAGCAATGGAAACTAGCATGCCAATCCTCAAGTGCAGTCTGTGGGTGGATTCTTTCTCAAAAGAAAGGATGGAGTTAATGCATTAGCTTCACTTTTACTGTAACCCAACCTCTGACAGCTCTGATACTGTCAGTTACCTACAGTTTTGTTCCTAATGTGGTAGCACTGAGAGGTCTCATGTTCTTTTAAACAACCCAGGGGTGAAGGGCAGAGGAGAACCCTGCTGTTCATAGACCTGGTCTACACACTTAACCCAGCACATCCAAATCCTAACCATACAGAAGCATTGTTTGGTTCCTTTGCTATCAGTGTAATTTAGAAGCAAGTTAGAAGTAGATAATGCTGGGTGTTTACCCTTTATGCAGATTCTTTAATGTCTGCGGGAGAGATGTCTGGCAGTATTGAAGATGGCAGTATGGCTTAAGGTTCCAATGTGCATGCTTTTGCTTGGCCTTGTTTTGTGGTCATATTCTGTTTGCATCAGGGAGCTAAGAAACTGAGGATAAAATAGAAAGCAGTTCTTAGTCAAAATGCATTCAAGTTGTTTAGAAATCAATAAATGATTCTAGAACGTAGCTAGAATGATACTTTGAAAGCCTATTGTAAAAGTAGTAGTTTTGGTTTCTATTCAATTTTGGTTTAGATTGACTGAAATGAATAGTTCGTCCTCCAAGTACACAAAAAATCTGTGGTAATTTCTGCTTTCTGGGGCTTATTGTAACTTTAAGTGGTTTGATGACATGCAGACTCTTGCATGTCACTGTAGCATGGTACATATCCTAAATCAGGAGCAACGGAGGTCAATAACTGAAGGGGGTTTCCGTTCAGAAGGGAACATCTTAGGACAGTAGTGAAATGCACCCAAACTTGCATAGAGTGGCTGGGATTCCAGACTGGATCTGTAAGGAGGAGGATTAGAGGAAGGTCTTAAAAACAACAGAACCTGATAAACCCAAGGACATTAGTGTATGGCTAAGGTAAACAAGTAATACAGAACTGGTTATCTCAGCTTTCTACATGTCTAGTATGAGAATTTCCACTAGGAAATGATAGGAGAATGCATCAGCTGTGTTGGATCAAGTAAGGAGTGTACCTGTCTATGAATCACGTTTGGAGAGGTGGCTCCTTTGATGAGGTAGGACCTGTGTGGCATCATGGGGAGGGCAGTTCCCAGCTTCAGCTTAGCTCTGTGGCTTCTGTTCAGCTCCAAGTAACACCACGTCTGGCACAGTCAGTCAGTTCCTGTGTTTGCTCAAGGCAGGCTTTGCCGTGGGATAAGAGGTCAGATTGTGTAAACCTTGAATTGAACTTACTGTATGGAATGTTCCTAGTTGAGGTAGCTGGCAAAGTGCACCTTCAAGGAGCATATCCAAGTGGCTAGAAATACCTAGGCAGGCAAAGGCTGGGCTGTGCAGCCATTTGGTAAATGTCATCTTGGCGTGGTGGAGAGGTAGCTTTGTACCAGTGTGAAAACTGCCTTGAGATGAAACTTCAGTTGTGTAACATCTTGCAAATCGTCGCAGGAAGCAAGACCTAGTCATTAGCTTGCTGGTGTTGTACTTGCCAGACAATTTATTGTTAAATGCTTGTCTGTAAAGAAAAATCTGCTTTTTCTGGGAGCTGTCGATAGCACTGACATTTACTCAGAGTAAATCTAACATGGATTGGCTCAGAACAGTACAGCTTGACAGACATGACATTTACTGCTGCCATACTTTAACCAATATTGCGATGATAAGGTCTTGGGTATCCAATGGAATTGAGGAAATGCAATTTTCAACCTAATGGATAGTCTATTTGCCTTTACACTAAGCTGTAAGAAGAAATAAATTAAGGATCTTCCCATGCTGCTTGGTGTATACTGAAAAAAACCTCATGAATTAAAATTTATCCTTATTTCCATTGTTTCCAGGCATTAAAAGTATAAGTTGGTTTTTCCTGTTGTTTTTTGGAGTTTGTTAGTCTGTTTCTCACAGCCTTGCTAAACTGCAGATTATACGTAATCTTTATATGCTGTATGATTCTATGCTAAGGCACATGGAAATTAAGGAGGTGATCAGTGACAGCCAACATGGCTTTACTACGGGCAAATTGTGTCTGGCAAACTCGCGTCTTTCTACAGCAGGGTTGGTGGATAAGGGAAGAGTGAATGACATCATCTACTTGTGCACAGCATTTGGCTCTGTCCCTCATGACATCCTTGTCTCGAAACTGGAGGGAGATGGGCTTGATGGTTGGACCACAGTGTGGGTAAGGAATTGGCTGTTGGGAGTAAGTGCAGAGGACCTGTTGGAGTGAGCCCAGAGGAGGCCATGAAGATGCTCAAGGGCTGGAGCAGGTCTGCTCTGGAGACAAGTTAAGAGACGTGGGCTTGTTTAGCCTGGAGAAGAGAAGGATCCTTAAGGGAAGACCTTAGAGCAGATATTTTTGTTTCTAAGAATTACTGTCCAAGGAATACAACCTGTGTCTCTTCTGGGGAATGAAGAGGAATAATATCAGGCGTCTTTCCTTTTCATCTTGGGGAAATTCTGAGGCACTTGTCCTGTGGGCAAACAGGAAAACAAAAAAAATGGATTTGAAGTGGAGAAGACATGGAGGTTCATACTTATGCACCTAAATCAAGTTTTCAGTGCTACCTTTTTTCCCCTTTACTCTTTAGTTCTTTGCTGTATTCTTCTTCATGATATTTGAGCTCCTTTTGAAGATGTATGCACGTCATATTTTTTTGTTGTCGAGGTTAATTTCTAGCCAGCTCTTGCTTAGTATTTAGTTTTTAGTGTGTGTGTTTTATAGTATGGAGTGTACATATTAGAGCTTTAAGATGCGTAGTATAGCACAAATAGACTTGTTTCCATAAAATCAGACAAACAGTTCTAACTAAAAGGTATTTTCTGTGTAGTGAACATTTTAAAGGCAAAGCCAAAAGCTATATCACCATGTGACTAATGAGCACAGAAGCTACAAGATGTCATCCAGCTTCTGAATTTGAGATATGTTCCAAGTTTTGAATTTTTGTGCTTCAGTTGGCTCACAGTGGGTTTGTCAGGAGTTGCCAACAGGTAGTTAGTGAAAGCAGTGCCTCCTATACGTACCTCATATTTGGGTTTGCATTTATTGTTATATTCATTGTTGTTATATTCATGAAAACATTGCTAGATTCATGAAGCTGCATATTAATCATAGACCCAGTTTAGATGCAGTATTTGAGAAGCTTCAATGAATTCCAGAAATTAATTACTCTACAAGATCAGTCTATTTTTAGTTGTAATTATCACTATAAGCTTGGTACAGTGCTTCTGGTTTTTTTAGCATGACTGCATATTAAGCCTAAGTATTTTTGTGCGGTAGGAGATGGAAACGTGAACCAAAGACAGT
This sequence comes from Psittacus erithacus, assembly GCA_009867235.2. Taxonomy (NCBI): domain Eukaryota; kingdom Metazoa; phylum Chordata; class Aves; order Psittaciformes; family Psittacidae; genus Psittacus; species Psittacus erithacus. The sequence continues at coordinate 67,828 of WYDI02017100.1, forward strand.
GTTCATAGGCTTCATTAGTTAAACCCTTTTCCTTCCTGCAAGCAGATGAAGAATTTCTAAGCTAAATGAATGGTTGTAAGGATTACTGTGGTGCTGCCTGCAAAACAGTTCTTGCCAGGCTAGCAGTTAAGGTTTGACTCATGAACGCAATCAGTTCTGATCTGTGGCCTGTCACACAAAGTTGATCCCGAAGGTGAGCCATGGCAGCTCCCCTGAGAGCAACCTCAAATCCTTCCCCTCACTCATACCCACCCAAGTCCCTCAGCCTGGAGCAAGTCATAGAATTCTCTTACAGTAATTAATAAATTGGGAACAAAAGGTCTTGGTGAAAGAGAGGAGGAAAACATCAAGTTGGAATTGCTGCTTTAAAAACAGTGTTCTGGAGAAATATTATAAACACTACTAGTATTCAGCATCAGTGGGGAATATCTTACAGGAAATGAAATAATGTATTATTAAAAATATGGAATAGTTTTATTTCCACAAGGAAATGAAAGAATAGCAAGAGGGCATCTTCTGTAGCTTTTTTCATAAATCATTCACATAATATCTCTTTCTTAGTATTAATCACAAGTTCAATTATCAGTGGTGTCATGTGTCAGGAATTAGTTATGTCTTGATGAGATCTAATTATTTAGGAGTTTATTTTGCAGACTTTTTTAAAGTGTGTTGAATAAAAGCTACCGTCCTTCATGGTTTGTGATAATCAAATTACGCATGCATGGTTGTGGTGGGGGGAAGCAATTACCAGTCATGTACATACAATTAAAGTAAGTTTTGGAGCTTTCAGAGAGGTTAACGTTTTGTTGCCATTCTGAAGTAAGAATTGTCACGAGAGTTTATAAAGCTGTTAGGTAGTCAGAATCTATTCTTTTTAATGCAGACTGCTTATACATTTGTTCCCTTGGAATGAATATTACATCTTTGGTGAACAGCATAACAGTTCTGTTAACGATTCCGCATTATCAAGTTAGACCTAGGAAGAGTTAAGAAAAAAACTTTATTTTTTCCAGGATGATGTATGTCTGAATTACTTTAAAGTAATAAAAATATGATCCTCTTGCTTTCCTGGCTCTAATAGATAGCTCTTGCTTAAATAGAGAGGATGGCCAATAATACTGCATGAAACTCTTAACACTGTAGAACACTGCGTTAAATTGTTCCAAATTTAAGGCCCTTTTCAGCATTAAGCCATTTGAGTGTTAATGGTTACTGGACAGTTTTGAAGGAACAGTAACATTATTCCCCAAAATATATTGAATCACTGTCATCATGTGGCAGAATAGTGATTAGTATTAGAAATGACAAATGGCTTAATTAAAGGAACTGAAATGCTACAAGAACATATCAGCTAACAAAGGGAGCAGGGCTCTTGTTTGGCATCTTACAATTAAGTCCTGGTTCTTTTGTTGCTTTGTGAGGTGCTTGCTATGTGTAGTGTTGTGGAAGAGATTGCTGGGGAGTTTTAATTACCATAAAATATTGACGTATTTTGTATCTTTAAAGCATATGCCAAAAAAGGAAATATAATGGTGTTTATGTCATGATGATGGCCATATATCAGAACAACAGAATGTTCCTTAATACTCTCTGGGAATAGAAAAGACTAGTACCAGTCAATTAGCTCAAAAGCAGCTATTTAGAACTTCTCCTTTTTCAGCCTTTCATAGTTCAGTGCCATCAAGTCTGATTAGTCAGGATGCATGCAAGGGAACTTGATCAGTGACCCATTTTACAAAACAAGGACCTTTCTGTTCAGCTTGGATTTTGTCTGAACTCAATGTACACAAAGAATTCCTCACTATAGTGAATGCAGAGCTTGGAAAAGCTATTTTTACTCACTTTCATTTTAGTCCTGCTGTTGCCTGCAGAGCAGATAAGAAAGCATGTGTGAGCAGTCTACTAGCTTCAGCAGGTATTGGCTACAACTGATGACTTTCCTGTTTAAATACTTGATCACATGAGTAAAATTGGAGTATTCAGTTCCACTCTAATACCCTGCAATATTGTGTACATGAAAAAATAAGTCCTCTGATACCAGAGCAAGAAAGAACAGAACCCATGTTTCATGGGTACTGAAAATGGCAGAAGCTACAAACCACTATTGCAATGGTTGAAAATGCGCAGTTTGCCCCTCTCTACCCGCAAGAGTTGCAAGCTGTTAAGCTATAGACATTCTCACAAGGTGTTGCTCTTATTAGCAGCTAACCCTGGATTTTAATTTAAGCCTGTCAAAACGACTCTTATGAATCAATTCAACTCGGAGCTTATAAAAACCAGTTGAACTTCTGTAAGGAATAGAGCAAAATACATGAATTGCATGCCTAAATCTGTACACTTCAATCCAGATTTGAAGTGAAGGTGTTACTAATCAGCCTGTGGATAAATTTAAAGCTGTGAACTGCTGTGTACTTAGAAAATGATAGTTTATCAAAAGAAACTGTTCACAAATTTCATAATTAAGAAATAAATCTCTGAGATTGGGGTTCAGGGAGGGCTTGGATTTTGTTGTTTGAGACTTCCTCAAGTTTGTTTGGTTTATTGTCATGTCAATAATAAACTGAGCACTTGATGATTTGTATGAACTTTAGAAGACCTGTAGGTACTTATTCCTTACAGAAATCGTATCGCCAGTCAGCAGTCAAAGAGGAATATCTGCAGTCTGAATTTCCACACAAAATGTAACAATCAATAATTTGGTTTGTGACTGAATTGCTCCGTGGATTTTTGTCATATAGAAAGGAGAATGCAGACCCTTTTTCCGATCCAGAGAGAATCTGAGATAAGTTGGTCCTTTGTGCGCAGCTTCTTGTGTAAGCAAAGTTACAAATAAAAGATGCTTAATTTTGTTACTTTCTGTGGGGCTTGCGCAACGTAGGAAGAAAAGAAGCTAAGCTGAATGAACTTCTTGCTTGCGTGCTTAGACCATTATGGCAACAGCAAGGCTACCCAAATCATACTGACTTTTGGAGGGAGGAATTCCTTATTTAGTTTATGTATGTTTTCCTGGCAAGGGATAGACTGTAAAACACCATGTATGCGCTGTTTCGAAGGGATAAGCCAGGATTGCAATTCACAGTGGATAATATCCTATTAAGATTTAATGATTCTTTCAAACTTCAGTTACTTTTGCCCATCTCCCCCACCACCCCTTGTTAGCCTTTAGCAATTCAGGGATTGTATTTTTACACTGGTCTTTGAAACTTGGAGGATTGATTTCTCCCTTTCCTCCCTCCAGATGTGGCTAATGTCTTTAAGTTTTTGGCATAATTATATCAAATAAGAGTCTTTCCATACAATAACAAAGTGTTATGTGTTGGAAAACTCATCTTATGACACGGATAATGTGCCAACTTTTCTAAAGATCACTGGAAAAGTATGATGATTAACCTGTGGTGTGCTCTTCTTTGGGAGCTCTGCTTTTTGCAAAATGTTATCTTTGAAATATTTGAGATTTGGAAAATTGAGATAACAGGAACTGTGTTCATTTCCCTTCAGTTTGAAACCTGGCTGTGCAGGTCTTTCTGGGAAAACCTTTAATCGGGGGTGGAGAATGTTCTGCTAAATGTTTAGGTTTGGAATAGGTTTTTGTATGTGTAAATATTGCAGACCATAATATCTGAATGTTGAAAGAAATGAATTTCTATCCGTTTACATATTAAGGCATGCAAAGCATTCTGACTCTATGTGACTAGATTAAAGTTAGAAACACAGAATCTAATAGCTAACAGTGGAGAATACAAACTTTCTTAAACTGTGTACTGACAGATACTGATGTAACAGTTGTAAGTAATGGCCTCCGGTGACATCCCAGTGGGAAGGTACTGGCCTGTAAGGGTATGTGCCCAATCGTTTTAAATCCGCAGTAGATCAAAACAAGGCAGGTGTAAAATGTCATTGCAATACTATAAAGCTGGAAGCAGCTGATATTCTTGACAGCAGCTGCCACTGCTATATGAATGTTGCTTCTGAATGTCAGCCCGTTCTTCATTTGAAGAGTGAATGACCTACTTGGAAAATCTAAGTAACCTGCTCTTGTCCTTTGGGAAGTAATACCATGATTAGTAGATAGCGTATGAAACTACCACACATAGTCTGTGCTCTGGGCTGCAGGGCAGGAGGAAAATTCAGAAGATAACTATCCGCTTAATGGTACCTTGGCACATCAAACCATTTCTTTAGCGTTCGGAGCGTGGTGTTCCATTTAGATACGATCGGCTTGTGAAGAGCTAACTAAAGAGAGAAACTGTATCTTTCAAGAGAAAAAAATTAGAATTGCATTCTGCATGATCAGGAATGTTAATGGTGAAAAGGTAAGGAGCAGGAAGGCTGTAACCTAATGTTCTTACAGCGAAGAATATTCCCCTGGATGACAGTGTCCTCTTTTAAGAAGAGTCTTCTAACAAATGTAGCCCTAAAGTGTCAGGCTCTGCATGAGCCAGGCTTTCAACTGCTGGCAGAGCTCCCTTGGTGTTTAAGTGAGAGCACAGATTTGGTTGATTGTTTTATTGTGTTCCAAAGGGAACTTGATGCTGAGCTCTGAGGGCCACAGGGAAAGTCTGCAGCCAGCTGAAAAGGAAAAAACCTGGAAATAAATGCTCTGATGGAAACAAGGATCAATGCAAACCCCTTAATTACTAATGTCTACTTTGTGTCTTAAGTCCAAAATCATAACGTCTCTAAGGAAGTTGGGGGATGTGGGATCCTCTGTGCTTTATGCAAAATAACTTAGTGGTGTTAGTTCTGTTTTGTTTATTGCTCTTTCCTAATATTAGGAATGCAACAGAAAGAATACATTTTTATCTTTTTTTTTCAGCATTAATTTTAGTTTTAATCTTAAAATTGAAACAAAAGCTGTGTAACTACCCCAATTAAGTGTAGGGGAAAAGATACGAGAGGATAAGTAAAATCTGTGTTTATTCCCCCAGCCATGCAGTTTGTCCAGGAGAAGGTTTACTTTACCTTTGCTCATAATTGTCAGAAGCTTGTTTGCTGCCATTTAAAAATCAGGAGGAAGATCATAGGCTTGATAAAGTTGTCTGGATCCTTTGTTGGGGTTATTACTGGTTTTGCACCTCCGTAGACAATAAGATTTGTGAGAGTTTCATGGCACAGGAGCAAGGCAGAATCATGTTGACATTTGTGGTCCTTTTCCTGTATCATTGCAGGCTCTGGCTGTCGAACTTAGGCTATCAAGGCAACAGTGTGGCAGTTCTCCATAACCTTTTTGTTGTTAACAATCTCATCTCTGATGGTAAATGGAGATGATGTCAATCAAACCCAGCTTTAACATATGGACAATGAAATGACAGAAATAAGCGGCAGTGAAATAGAATGTCTTTGGAATTCTCTTTTTCAGTGTGCAGGAAAAAAACACAGCTTTTGTACTTAATTTTATTGTCCACCACTGAGGACTGAGTGCCTTCTCACCCTGTAGTGTCCACAGAGAAATTAGTCAGAGAAATCAGGGCAGCAACAAAAGAGGAGACAATATCAAATAAAAGAAAATAGTTGTTTAATCCAATGTCAAGCTCCCTAAGCCTATCTGGCTAGAAACCCCGCTTTCCAGAGGTTTATTATCCTCTTCAGGTTACTAAGAGTGGTTCTCAGAGGTAATGATGAAGAAGAAGAATGTCATCAATCATCCCACATTGTCTGTGTTAAACCCTCTGGTTGCTGTAAGAAGAATATTGAGCTCCTTTAGGTCTTGACTGTGAGATTCAATTCTACCACACTTGAAATTTTAAGTAGACAATGAGTAGAGAGGAGAGCTGTCCACAAATCAAATTCTTTCTTGTTTAAATGGTATTTATTCCAAACAAAATACCTGAAAAACAGCCGAAGTATTGAAAGTGCCTGCAAGGAGAAGGTAGCAATGTTTGTTGGGGTTTTTTTGATTCAAATACTGAAAGATTTCCAGTAGGGAATAAAGGAGGAGAGGCATCTGCTATAGTTCTTTCTGGAGTTCCTAGGGTTAATATTCCTCAGAAAAATTGAGGAAGAGACAGTGTCCTGTCATGGACTGGATTTTGGAAGTTTAAGTCTTGACATGAGTCCCCATTTCCCAGTTCTGTGCAAAGTGCGGCCACTTTTACCATTGCAGTGTACCAACTCGTCAGTGGCTGGGCAATGAAACTAGAAGGAGGCTCCCCTGAACCCATGGTAGGAGCTTCTAGGGAAGTCTTTGAGAATAAGCTTAAGCAAATGCTTTGCTTTCACAGATCCCTTTTTCTCACTAGCTGAAGTGGGGGGACAGAGAAAATATTCTGTAGTTCATGCGAAAAAAGTTTGCCTTTTTAAACCACAGTCTAAAGCTTAATGACTTTCTACTGGTTTTAATAAAATATTGTACCTTGCATTTAATGCTATTAGTGTGACTTTAAAAGAAATCTTAACAATTCTCGAACTGTGTAGCCAAACCCAGAATGTATGGAAGGTGGACTATGCATTTGTTTTAGCTAACCATTGTTGTAATAGTTAATGATGTAAGTTTCATATAGAACAGCCAGCATTGTAGGTATTTAATTTTCCAGTATTTTTTTTTAATCATGGGCTTTGAACATCAGGGTAGTCAAAATGCTAAAGAATATATTCACTAATTACCACACCGTTACGTTAGTAGGTACAGGAAAGCACTATCTAGAATTTGCCCTTTTACAGTAAAGTGATAGTCACCAAAGCTGTTGTGATGAATGATTTCCATTTTGATAACCAAACTGTTGAAATTGTGTTTTGATCAAACCAGCAAAATGAAGCTTTAATTTATTACTTATTTTATGATTCATTTATTGAAAAGGATGAAGTGTGTATTTTCTTTCAAGAAAGGCACTGCACTTAATAAAATTTAAAGTGCAGGTAGAGCACAAGACTCTAATTCTTAATGTCCTCTAAATTTCTTTATCAAGTAGCTTTGCACGTGGTGATGATTCTTTGCATTTACCGCAGTCATTGTCTTGAAATAATATAGAAAGATTTTCTATTACTTAGACTACAGAGGTTTAGTTTGTATTGCCAAATCAAAGTGAAAAACAGTTGTTAAGTGGTAAGCAGCATTTAAAAATTGCTGGCCTTTTGTACCCATGCTTATATTGAAAGCTCAGTCTGAATTTCCTGATGCATTATGGTAATAAAAAGTGCACTGCATTTCCTCTAATAGCAGTAGCCTTTGACCCTCTTGGCATTAAGAGATAATAACAAGCAAAGTAGGTAAACAACATATGCTTGCTGCGTTGTTGGGCTTGAAATTGGCATCTGGTGGTGATGGGAAAAGTATTCCAAAGCGGATTTAAGGTTTTAGCTTTCTGCTTTAAGTTTTTATGTTACTCGGTGACTTGCAGGAGCTGAATATACCACAGTTGGTGTAGCTTGAAAAAGGTTATTCTTTGTTCTTCCTCTTACAGGAGGACAAAGGCAGCCAGGGAATCCTTGTGTTGAAATCATACCATCAACAAGCTGAAATACAAATGGAAAAGCTATGGCTGTGAAGTATGATCTATGGTGTGGAGATGGCAGAGGCAAGGCTGGAATCCAGAAGGAGTATGTGTTAACTGCTCCTTTTCAGAGGTAATTAAATGGGATTTTGTGCCTTTTTCCCCAAGGTAGTATTGCTAGGTGAGTATCATGTTATTTAGCGTAACTCTCTCACTCCCTAGTTGAGACCTGTAGTACTGCACTGCATCCCCAAAACCTCACTTTCCATGTCAGTGTTGACATCCAGACAAACTCCATTTTAAGAAACTGACTTTCAGAATAATCATTTTCATGTTGTACTTATGTCATATAATGGGAGTGACTGATAGAGGCAGAGACCAGTCCTAGGCTCTCTTAATGAGTTTGAACTTCATAGGCACTTGTCTCTGGTAGCTGAAATTTCCTATCTTCTCTATAATATCATTTCATGTTCACACAAGGAAGCGAGCCTTCCAGTCTCATGAGTTGTCAGAAAATCCAACTATATGTAGAAACGATTCTGAACTAAGCATTTATAGAAAGAGAGGACTTGAGTAGAATTTATGTATTGATGATGAGGATGGAAGAGTGAAAGGCCTCTTCTGAGGACTTGAAGGTGAGTGAGGAATTGAACCTTAAGCCATTAATACATTGAACTGGTAAGTACAAGTTTGCTTGCATAGGATGATAAGTACTTCAAATTTATAGATTTCTTTCCACCAACTTTTTTCCCTCTCCTACACTTTTTAATTAGATCACTTTATTTCCTAAGGAGGAGTGTGGTTTTTACCATTTCTAAGTGAATACTGTGTCTGGAACTTGCAGAATAATTAACATATTTATTATAATACATATTTAGAAAATAAAAACTCCAGACAGCTTATTTTTTGGGTGAAATATGTTAGCATGGGGTTAGCAGATTATTTGATGGTCACTATTCTTCAAAATATGAAACATTCAAAGCTGTGTATCTTCCTTCTCATTTGGTACACGAAAAGGGATGCAAGCAAATTGTCCAGCTCAGTCTTGAATGTTGACAGCACAAACACAAGGCATCAGATTGTCGGTGATAAGGATTTGGGGTTCACAAACAGACTTCAGTTCTGTCATAAGTTACAACATTAACTCCTGGTATGTTGTGATGGTCAGGAGACCCTTTTTGTGCGTGTCTCAACAACTCAGCCGACAGAAGGATCTGATGTTGGCTGAGCACCTCTTCTGGTGCGCAGGGCGCTGGCACTCGGCTAAAAGCCATGAGGCAGGGCAGGGGTTGTGCTGTATGATGGTGAGTGATTGTTTCCTGCACTGCCCTGGGCCTCGGAGGGGTCAGTGAGTGACAGGAATCATAGAATCAGAGAATAGTTAGGGTTGGAAAGGACCTTAAGAAAATGAAAGGGTTGTAACTAAAAGGTCTACAGTTTAAAGAACTACACCTTGCTGACCAAGACAACGTCTCTGGAACCACAAGGGTGTGATCCTATTTCTTCATTTTCTCTCCTTCTTTCATTCCTTTCTCCTTTTCTGCCTCTAATTCAGATATTGAATAAGAGCTTTCCAAGAATTTAGTTCCTTCTGACACAGTGTTAGGGAAGTTTACAATAAAATGAATTGTTTCAACCTCCTGAGGGCCTGTGGACTATTGTAAAAGATCACCTCATCTCACACCCGCTGGGCAGGATGGGGCATCTGTAAAAGGTCAAAACCACCTGCAGAGTGCTACTGTCTAAGACATAAGACAAATAACTTTTTTAAGTACTGGTATATGTTAATCTGGGACTACAGAAATTACTGTTGATAGAGTTAATTTGAGGGCTGAGCCTCAAGCAAGATATTCTGTGAACATTTCTGACACAAAACCCCCAAAATATCCCAGTTTAATAATGAAGAAATACTTTAAAAGAAATGAGAACAGCTACATGGTTCAAGTTCCACCATTACAGTGCTCCACATATAGAATAACCAAATCTCTTTCATAAAACTGGGAAGTTTTAGTTGATGGATCTGTGGTAGATTTCTTCCAAACTGGAATCAATACAAGAAGCTTATTCAGCCGCCTTTGTCACCAGCTCTCAGCTGGTTGGTTCTCTTAATCTCCGAAGCTTTCAAGCTGTTCCTTGTCTGACACCATGTATGCTATGCTGGTAGCATGTCGACAAGCTCATTCTCTCAACTGTGCAGGAATGGAAAAAGTATATGAAAGAAAGAAGCTGCTATGAGCACCTGACCTACATTTGAATCCTTTTTTAAAGCAGAATGGTTCAGAGTGACTTTGAATGTGTCCTGCACTTTCTGGGCTTTCTAAATCTGCTGTAGAATCATTCCTGGGTGGACTGCTAAGTCTATATATTGACTTGATTCCTTGTAATCTCTATTATCTTGAAGTAAAGATAAAAAACCCCTCATGCTGCCATTGAATATTCATTTTCTCTCCTTGTCTTGCTTACTTGTTTTAGACTGTGCCACTATGAAACACTGCAGCAAATGCTGATTGGTCAGTAGTGCATTTCTTAAATGGTACGGTCACACCTTGGTGATTAGTTACATGGATGAGAGCAATGGAGTTGAGATAGGTGAAAGAGACAAATTTCTGGAGCATCAGTGACCAGAGCTTGTGCTTGTGAGTTTACAGTAGATACCAAGACAGAATCTCAAATGGCAGTATTGGCTGTTCTGGAATAGCTTCTCATGAAGATGTGTTACAGCTGCACACATCTGGACTCCTGGGTATGGATCACTCTGTGGGTTTTGTTGTTTGTGTTTTGGGTTTTTTTTTGGGGGGGCTTCGGTAATAGGACTGTTCTAAAATCTGCATTTTCTGGCTTGCCTCTGAGGAGCGTAGGAAGAGAAAAGATTGCCTCTAGTTCTTTGGGGTTTTTTCTGTTTCATAGGTGTTGAACAAAATCCTATTTTTGTATCTCCATATACCCACAGGAAATTGATTTGTGTTTTAGTTGCAATATGTGCATTGCATATGAAGTTAATGTGGTTTTAGTAGCCTGCCTTTTCTTTGAAAGGGTAATGTCTTATACCAGTCTCCACTCAGAAGAAAAACTCACGTGCCAGGAACTGAGATACATTAGTGTTATTTCGGTTTGCTTTCTGTGTGTTGTGTTGTTTCATTTTCTCCTTCCCAGTGTTTTTCTGTGTCTGTCCTGTTTTGAGACTATGGTGAAAGGGTTAAGACAGTGTATGTACAAGGTGTTTAAAGAAAGCTTTTTATGGTAATGTTCAAGAAACCCAAACAACCCCAAACCCCAGGTGCCTCAAGGGGCAGAATTCTTGCACCTATTTAACACATATACCTTTATCTTGCAAAAATTTGATAATGTCTTTTCTTAGAGGAATTCATAGTGCAACCAAGCGAGAGTAACAAATACTGCTCCAGTTGCTGCTTTTGTGTCTAGCGCACGATTACTTGGAGAGACTAGATGTCAAGACTGAAATGCAAAGAAATACTGCGTTTAAAATTCCAGAAGGCCCCTTATTCCTAGTGGTAACAATGTGATGCTTACAAGAATTCTGGTAGCTTGTACTTCTGCACTCAGCTTTTGCATTTTGATGTTTTATTAGACGGTTTCAGTGCTTGGTTTTCTTCTACAGCAATCATTCTGTGGTATTCACAGGTGATGAAAATAAGTTATTTGTGTAAATTGAAAAGTAACTTTGGTGTTATGAAGTCTGTTCTGTTTGGATTATGCTTTCTCAAAAGTGTTTTAAGCTACTGAAGTTCAGATTGCTTGCTCTATCAACCAAAGCTCCCATTGAAAAGGGAGCTTCAGAAATGCGGTTTTGAAAAGTATGTAGTAAATAAAGGCTGGAACAGAATATTGAATACAAAGTTGACGCTTCACAGAAAGAAAATCCATCAGTGATTTCTAAGAGAGCGGTCCCTGTGGCTCATAAAGCTTTTGAGATCTCATGGATCACTGAATGCTGGCAGTATGCCCTTACACTTTTACAGGCAACTACTTTTAGTCTCTTTCCAGGTACTGGGTTACGACAGCTTTTACTAGATAAAGGTGCTGTTACTAGATAAAGCTGCTTTTACTAGATAAAGCTGCTGTTGCTTGCACCCTGCATGCTTTGAACAAAGAGAGGCTAGATCTGGAGGGAAAATTGTCGTGTGTCATAATCTGCAGAAGTGAATGTATGTACGTGGACGATGTACTCCACTTAATGACCAACCCAGCAGTATTCTTTTGCAGCCACCTAGGAGGAACTTAGTAATGACATGAAGTGAATGACCAGTGTTTCAGCTGTTACATTTCTGCTCTTCCCAGAAGAACAGAGTCAGTATTTCTCTCCTGTTTAGACTGCAATAATTATTTTTATATGTTCTTCTCCATTTTAATGGCCCACTTTTTCTCTTATCCACCAAGTTCAGAGGCTTTGGTCTAGCAAATCTTCTAGGACCTTTTATTTTTAGAGTTGCCAAGTCTAGAAACTACTCACAACTCTAGGAAATGCTGTCTGTGTTTATAATCCCCAAGCTATGGGGAATTGTCATCCTTCAGCAAGCTTTTCAGTAAGCCTCCTATGTAAACTTGGAATATGATACTGGTTTACTTAGGGAATCTTCTATTTGGTAGGAGCACTACAGCTTCTGCTTTGAACTCCTAGAGAAGCTCATGTCAGGGATTTATATAGGCCAAAGAAAAGATTGTCATGATCCTTTCCAAGCAGTGAGCACCTGTGCGTGTGTTTGTGGTTGTGTGCTTGTTGTGGTTGCATGTGTTTACCTTTTCTCTTTGCATGTTTGTTTTTACCAAAGTGCCTTGCCAAACTGGAAGCTTTCAGATTTCTTCCTGCTAAGGAAAATGTCAATGATGGAGATCTCCTCCATGCAGTTCTATTTGTTTAAATCCATTATATGTTCTTTACTACTTTGCTCCTGGAAGCAGTGCGTCTGTGGCTGCACACATTATGGCTTTGTCTTCCTTCCATTGCTACCTTTTCTCCTTTGTATCTTACTTCTCCCCCACTCTGTACCAGTACAAGCTTCAACTGATCTGCTCGATCCTGCAAACTTGTACAATTAATTTGAGTGATACCTTGAAATAATTTTTTGGCTCTATATGCCAGTTTTGAGTACACTTCTCTATTGCATCTTGATTTTTAAGGGATGAAGAAATGCATTCAGTTCACTTGGAGGTGCTGCTGAATGAATATTTATGAAGAACCAATGCATTTTTAGGGCAGAAGCATTTGCTTTTAAAATATAAAAGAAAGTAGCCAAAATTGTTTCCAAACTACACAGCTTCTGTCATCTGACTATTTCTGCTCAGCTGATTATTTAATTGCGTTGAATACTATTTGTATGAAATAACTTGAGAAATTATAACATTTAGCAATGATACTTTAATTAGTAAAATCTATGTTCTTGAGAATAATTATTAAACAACATTTTGAGTTTAATTAACAGTTATATTCTGCCTTTTATGCTGCAATAATTAATATATTACTAGTTCTGTTGGCACAGATAGGAGAAACTAATTGCATTTTCGTGCCTATAAAAAGATGAAATTCATTAGAATAATTTTTACAGGACTTTGGGTAACTAATATTCTGGTTTCTTTACTGTGTTGAAGAAAGTTGTAAAAGGATAATCAATTTCTAAGACTTTGCACATAGAAAAATCCCGTAACTTAATGCAGGTATGTTAGAAATGAACATCCCATTTTTGGTTTTATTCCAGAATCTTGCATTTTGCAGTTTCCAGTATGTGGTGTTTGGCCAGTCTAGCTTTTACTATCATATTTGTGAGCAGGACTGCTCCCTTTTAAAGTTATTATCAGATATATTCAGCATGGTGAGTTATGCAGCTGTAGATAAAAGAGCATAACAGAATTTCAGAAATGGAGTGGTTTGTTAATTATTTATCTAATTTAGCTCTTTTTTTATTTGATTAGTTTGTATTACTAATGTGCTCATAGATGCAGGGTACTTTTTGGCAGTAACTTAAGGTTGGATTACTCACACATGAATCATTATGCCAATGTAGTGCAGGCATTAGAGTAAAATCCTAAGAGATTTCTATATAAACTTACACTGATGTGTGGTCTGAGATATCCCTGCCTTAGGATGCCTGACTTTCTGAGCGCAGAGAAAGTCAAGGTACTTCAATGTGCCTGGAATGATGGAGAGAAGAGGCTGTGCTGAGAATTTTGTGGGCCTGAAGTTCAGGAGCTCCGTTTTAATGATACTGAGCTTGACGGGATATTGAGTGTGTGATGAAAGACCTCAGTGAGGGAAAGGCACTCTGAGGAATTTATTCTCCAGGGCTTTCTGCAGCATCTCCTGTTGGGTAGCTGGAAGGTTCCACGTGATGGCAACAGTATAAAATTTGTTAAGACACATAAGGGAATATGCCACTAAAATTCAGGATCTATTTGTTGTAAACTAGCAGATGAGGAGAATGTCCAGTGCATCTGTTTGTACAGATGCTACGCACAAAATACTACCAGAAATTTATGTAAATGTCATGCAGTTCTGATTCTTTTTCTCTCCTTTAATATTTCTGACCTCAAAAGAAGCACTGAAAATTAGTTTTGCCTTGAACTTAATGATATGGCAATGTAAGAGAGTAGGGTTCAAAGAGTTACAGAGTACATGATGTTGGAAGGGACTTAACCAAGATTGTCATCCAGTCCCACTCATTTAAAGTAATGAGTACTTTTATGATCTTTAGGCTGTTGGGGTTTTTTTCAGATGCACTCCATTAAGTGGAGAAATATAGGCAAAGGGATGCAGCTCTATCTCCACACAATACTGACATTTTAATTATCCTGGAGGAGAAGGGGTCAATGGAATCTCACTAGGTCTGTTAAACACTCTGTACCACTGAGACAGTCAGACTGTTTTGCTATTTTTAATGTTTAAATGGGCAGCTGCAGGTGAAATTTTGCCATTTCTTTCTTGCTTTTAAATCCTAAGTTTATCAAGCAGCATGCATTTCAACTGATACAGAGCTTCAGGACTAACGTAGTGGTTTTAATGTATCAGATTTTTTTCTTAGAAACTTGGGTGTATGTTCTCTTTCTCAGGTATCATCAATTTGTTACTCCTCATCCTTTGTCCATAAAGTTTTTTTGTGTGTATTCACACACACACTTGCGCAGGTCGAAAATAAATGCCTCTGCAGTTTTTAGCCCAATTTACACAATTAGACCTTCTCTTAGGTTTGGAGCTTTGACAAAGCAAGGAAGTGCAGATTAAGACCAAGGTAGATTAATATGACTGTATCTTACTTTCTTCTTCCATTCCTATCTTACTTAACCTCTAAATGTTTTACGTTTAGTTTCAGGCTTCTCGAGGTCCTACGCTCTTATTTTTGCCTTATAATTATCCATTCTTTGGATTGCTTGTTTGCAAAAGTTACTTTTCATCTCAATTTCAAACCAGCTAGGAAGAAATACGCTTACAGTGGATATTGTGGTAACTGAAATGCTGCTCTCACCATGTGCCACACTCTAGAGGAAGAGTTCTGGTAGCACAGATCTTTCTAGTACGCTGGGTTTGATGTCTTCAAGCGAAACTTCTTTAAGATATTAATTGAAGAAAGTTCAGGAAGTTATCAGACTACTCCAGGTATTAAAGCAGCTTTAAGTGCTTAAATAGTTCAAAGCGTGGTATGGGGACAAGGTAGGTGAGAGGTGTTTCTCTTAGACCCTGCTAAAGCCAGCTGCCCTTTCACTCACTTTTTATCACAGGGGTGATGGAATATATACTTGAGGAGATTCCTGCTTTGGTATGTGCGACTGTCTTGAGGTGCCATAGGCTGGCTGGAGTGCTTGGTGTTAGAAGCTCTCAGTATAACACATTACTGATGTTTGTTTCTGCATTGAAAAAGGATTTTCTTTGAGTGCCGCTGAATTCTGATCCAAAACTGAAATGTTATCACAATTTGAACTAAAACTGAATTATTAAATAGAAAAGTTATGAAACTGAATTTCAGTTTTGTAGGCTGTTCAATTCTGTAGGTGCTGCCAGGCCTTTGGCAATGCCAGGCAACTGTTACAGGCTCTGGCATGGTGTCATTAGGTTACTGTGAGTCTGAAGCAGGGTTCAAGTTGTCTTGGTCAGTAAGAGCAGGAGGTGTGCCGTAGATATTTATACATTGATTAATAGCAATGCTGTCTGCATGTTTAAAACTTCTTGTCTGGATCTCCAGAGTGTATGGCATGTGTGATGGGTGGGATCTTATCCTGCTTTTATTTTAACAGGCTCGTAACGTAGACGTTAGGGTAGAAACGTGTCAATCTCTGTTAGAACTGCTAATCAATAAAACATTCCCAAGACTTTTCTTGTTGACATAGGGATTAAAGAGCTTTACTAACTGAGCCAAGAGAAATACTAATGAGTTTGTTACCTTTTAGAGCAAAGAGATGGGTTATGTGACTGGAAGTCACCATTACTGTGAACGGTTTGACAAAGGCTAATGAGTAACCTTTTGCTAAATTACTCAGTTTATTTTTGTATAAAATTCTGCCAGGAGGGCTGTTTTCAGAGGTTTCTTGGTTGTTGGTGCCTTGGGAGGTTTATTTGTTCTGTTTTTGTTACTTGCTCTAGTCTTCACTAAACAGCCGTGAATGGACTTGAACAAAAACACTACACATGCTGAAAAGAGTTTTTCTGTCGTAATTCATATTTAGCTGTTAGTGATGGGAAAACGCTTTTTTAATTTACTCATATTCTTGCTTTATGTACAAATGTACCTCATTATTATTATTTCTACTTATCTCCAAGTATCTGTAGATTTTGTAAATATATTAATGTATAATTAAGATCTTCACTGTACTCAAAGCCTCTGGGAGGAACTAGCTTTGTTGAACTGAATTCCACAATCACCTCTGTTATACAGGAGTAAAAAATAAGGCAACAGTAAAGGTGATTGAACAGTTTGTTGTTCTTAGACGAATATTATACTTTCTCCTTGCCTTGGACAACTTTCATATCCAGCCACTGTTCATCACTTGATTTTTGTGATTATAATTAAAGAAATACGTTGTAGTGTTACCATTTGAAAAGATTTTGGTACTGCACTTTGATACCCTTTGACTCTACTGTTTACAGTGAATGTATTAATTTCACCTTTTCTGGCATAATCCTAAAGATACCTGAGTACTGGAGTATGCACCTGTTTCTAAATTCTTTTCCTTCTACTGATACAGACTGTTTACATACAGAAATAAAAGCCCATTTCTAAACATGCAGTATATTGCTGTTTGTAATGCTTTACATGCAGAATTATGCACAGCTGTATGTTTTGGCTGTTAAACATGACATGCATCATCTTGTAGTTTCTTTACTGAACTGTCAAGAAAAGAGAAAAAGACAGAGGTACTTGCTCTGCACTACTTTCAGGAAGTACCCTTTTTCCCTGATAGGCTGATGGGGTGGCCATACAGGTTTATATTGCTACACCATATAATGAAGTTTCTAAGTATTCATTACCTGAAGAGGACTGTGATTCATGCTGGCAAATCATGCAGAATTACAAAGCAGCTGAGAGGTTGCTGATGGCTCTTCAGCGCTCTACTTACTACGTGTAAACATACTTCTGTACTTCTGGCATCAAATTCTGCTTGTCTGCAAACAGTCAATAACAACAGGTATATCTGGAAAGCAGATTTGGGTATCTCTAAATGCTTTTCTGGTTAACATGTTACACGTTCAACATTTTTCTTCAGTCTGTAGCTAACAGTACAAAGGGGCTTTGGAAGTGAAATAAAATGGTATCATGATTCTCTCACCTTATGCTGGGGATTCAGTAACGTGTGCGTTGGTAGAATTAAAATTAGTAGTTGGGCCACTCCTGTTCGCTGTCTTGCCTACCCTTTTGCACACTCAAAACGTCTGATAGTAAAACTTGCTATCCTTTTCCTTTTATCAAATGCTATCAAGGATTTCTAATGACTTAGGACTGGTATTGCTACCTTACCATACCTATTGAATGCATCCGGTCACATAGCAGGGAGTTTAATGTTTACTATTGCCTCAGAAACTAGCATAGAACAGGCCCAAATATCACCAGGAATTTATTGTCATTAGGACCTTCAACTTAAATATAAGCTAAACATTTATAATCCTGTTGAAATATTTCGTCTCTGCAATTGCATGGATGGTAAGAATAGAATGTTAAGGTGGTTTATGTAGAGGGTTTCATTGTGATCAGAGTCACCACTGGATGGCACTATTTCATAAAGTATATCAGAGGAACTTGATTACTACAATAGGGAAACTCTAGATTGAGAAGACATTATAGAAGTGGCGTTTAGAATAGCTAAATATATTCTGTCTCTCATCTTTTGTTTAATGGAAAGCACAAAACACGTTGGTCTGATAAGCACACGAAATGGCCAATGTGGCTATCATAGCAGCACGTGTTTTATATGAAACTAGGTAATTGCAATATCACAGGTTTGCCATCTAATGCGTGTTATATTTTACTGAAGTCAGGATCCTGACCTCTTCAAAAGCATAGGATTTTTTTAAAGCATAAATGTTCCTTCTTTTTCTTTGGTCAGGAGAAACTGATTTTCATACAGCCATGATGATGATACATGGTATTGAGGTCTGTTTCTAATTTACTTTTGCTTAATATAGGATGTCAGTAGTCACCATTTGGTAGGTTATTCGGGGTTTTTTCTTTTTTATTTTTTCTTATGCAGGGCCTTAACAGAGCAGCTGGTACAAACTTTGGTAATCCACTGAAGAAAGGGTCCAAATAAAAATGAAATAAAATCTGTTTCATTTGTAGGAATGGTGAATGTTTTTTTCTGGTTTTTGAAAGGTGATTGGGGAAGAACTTACTCCATAAATAGGCAAGCCTGAACTTTCATGTATGAAAAGAAAACTAATGTTTTAAAGAATTAACTTAAAGTCATGTCAAGCTTCCTTCGCAGGCAGTCAAGAATTAGAAATTCAGTAAGGGAATTCGAGGCAGGCAACTATCCCAGAGTAACAATACGGCACGGATGTGCAGGAGTACGGGAAGCATGATGCTGGTGTAAGATGTTCAGGGCTGGGTTGGACAGAGCCTTGGGTGACATGGTTTAGTGTGAGGTGTCTCTGCCCATGGCAGGAGGGTTGGAACTTGATGGTCTTAAGGTCCTTTCCAACCCTAACTATTCTGTGATTGTAAGATCTGCTTTCCTTTCCCACACAGTTGGTGCATTGGACACTCAATTTCTGCTGACAGATGTTAAGCATCTATAGAGAAATAACGGCTTCTGTTTTCAGAGAGTGGTACTGAAGTTAAAAATAATCAGGATATAACCCTGTGTTTTGCTGTTGACGTTTACCACTTTGACTATGCTGAGTACCAGGAGATGACACTATGTGCTTTGTATCTATAACATCAGCATCTTACCCTGAAAGCTGTGAATTTTGTGGTGTAGCTGTACTGAACCTGTACAGTATTGAACTGTATAGGTTCAGTACAGGTGTACAGTGTGCATAGTACCAATTGTGTTACTCAGTACAAGGGAAACTGAACAAATAATGGAAAACATTCATTGAACTACAACTCAACTTCAGTCTTTCTGTTTTCTGTTTGATGAGCATTTAAAAGGGTTAAGACTAGCATGCAGCAGTAGTGGTGGCAAGGGAAGCTCTGTTCTTCAATACCTCTACCACTGCATGAGTGTTATGTTACTTCTGAAAGGAACAAGTGAAAGAGGATTTCACTTCTGATTTTAGTGGGAAGCAACAAACCAGTGGTTAGCTGTACAGTCAGGATTTAAAGACTGAAGGCAACAGCCATGCAGTGTTCCTCAAAGTCTCAATTTTTAATCAGTGTGACTTTGCTTTCTTTCCCATAGTACAACCCTCATTTTTCCTCTCTCTGAATTGGAGAGTTGTGTTTTGGTGCCTGCCAGATAGTAGTAATAGTTCCAACAAGGTAACAATGCCAGCCAAAGCAGTAATTTTTCTTTAGAAGCTGAAGAAAAACTGATTGGTTCCCAATGCACAGAAAACTGTCTAAAGTCACCAAACTAATAAAAACCTTCCCCCAGCATTCAAAAGTGTCAATTAAAATGATTCTTATTCAAAAGTGGAAAATCAGATTAGGTATCATCTGTTATATATTACTCTCTCATTTCTCTCCAAGAGTCTTTTACTCTCCCAATACTGTTGCAATGTCAGGCCTGCCTCGGTTTACTTTTCTAATCCCTACAGAATAAGCTTGATTCTCCCTTCAGTAACAACTTCTGCATTTAAAAGGTTGTGTTCCAGATGTGACACAATAAGATGAGTTACCCCTATAGAGAAATTAATGCTACCAGCTCTGTGAAATAAGTATTGCCACATACATTTCTCTGCAGCAAATGGGCGTACTGTTACGCAAACCAGAAGTGAATAATAGCATCTAACATGTTATAATAAGAAATGAGACTTGGAGCTGGCTTGGTTTTTATCATTGCATATTGCTTCCTTAGTCTCAGAACAGGCTGTACTGTTTTCTTTATGCAGCTTCTAACCTTCTGTTTTCAGAACCTGGAAGGATGAAACAGATGACCTTTAGAAAGCAAAAAGCGGTTTGCCGAACATCTGTTATGAGACTGAAGACTCTTAGACTCTGGATCTACAGTGAAGACAATTTTCTTGTTATCAAACCACTGATACATTTAGAGTGTGGGCTACTTGTATCATCTGACATTTTAACATCAGTTTGAGAGGTATTGTGGCCTGTTAAATCTGTACGTTATTCCTGATAAAGTGAGTTCAACTCCATTTTTCAATTTCTTCGTTTAACCTCTGCTAAGTGTGTTCGAATGGGGTCGGGGAAGATGGAAGTCTTTGCTCAAACACTGAACTAGTGTACAGTATGTTTATTCAGCACTTAGCCTAGGGAATTTCAACCTCAGCTGAAGCGTCTGTTTCCATGACATGGCTCCTTCTGTGTTCATTAAAATTAGGAGAAGAAAACCCCACATGAATGTTTGTTTACAGTGAGGAAAGAAAATGAAACAGTTACTGTATAATGAGGATAACAAAGTGGACCTGTTTTAACCAGGAGGGCAGATTATCTGTAGCCCTGTGAAGAGCCGGAGTTCATCCTTTCTTCAGAAGAAGGAGAAATTCAAGCACACTTATTCCAAAAGAGCTGTCAAATAGAGCTATTTCTTGGAAATACCTCGTGGGGAGAGGCTTGGTGCTAAGTGATGTGTGGGTATCTAATTTGAAAATCCATGCAGAGTCAAGGGCTAGAGTGCCATGAACTGCTACTGTAGGCTGGAATTTAAAATTTGTTTGGGAAATCTTGACTTCTTAGGAAAAATGCAGGCACTACTTGAATTACAATTTGAGGAGGTCTCGCGCATCTCAAACTTGACGCTTAGCAGATCTGTAACGTACGGCGTCGTGAACCTTCCTTTGTAACTTCTTTCTGTTTCTTAAGATAAGTGTTTTTGTCAGTTAAGCAGCCATTACCCCATGTGTAGCTGCTGTATCATAATATGGCTTTCACCTATTGTATGTTACAAAACTTTTATGGTGAAAGCTAAGGCTTTTATAGAATATGGTTCTTAAAAGTGGCCTGAAGTCCTAGTCATAGATGTTTTTCTACATAAACTATGATAAGTCTTGCCAGTTAGTAGAAACTGTTCTCAAATATGGCCAGATGTTAGGCAAAATTAGAAAGATAATTTTCTTCTAGGCAACAGTTCTTCTGAACTATTTTGTACTAGAATGTAGCAAATCTTAGATTCTGAAGTTATATTAATTCAGCCTGGAAGTATTGTCTAAATCTTAAATGCTAATAATCATAGCTTTGTGACTTGCTTTATCAAATTTTCAGGTAATTCTATAGAAATTGGCTTTGTATTGTAACTTGGGTGAACCATAACATGTCTTTCTAATCCTTTTTGCTTCTGGCTGCTCAAAGACAGTCAATCAGTTCATCTCTTGTGGGTAGGGTCATGATTCTGTATGGGAAGGTGCACAGTCACTGGAAGTCGCTCTTATGCTGAGTCTTGTGACTAAGTTTGAATCACTTGACGATAAGAGTATTTTTATGTATGCCCAGGAGATGTGTAGGGTATTTGAGACTTTGTTGCTCTCTACAGACTTTCTAAGCAAAGAGAAGGAATAATTCCCCTGTGTATGTACATTTGTTTGCCTGACTTTAAATGGCAGCTTTAATGTCAAGTTTGGTAGGGGTGTGTGAGCACTTAAGGGATATTTCTCTTCTGATTCTCTTCTCTGGAAGTACTCTCTTACAACTGAGAATGGTAAAAGCCCTACACAGTCCTCAGTACTAGCTAGACTACTAAGTGGCAGTAAAAGAAGCTCAGCTGTGAACACGTTACCCACACTTTATAAACTATTTATCTGACCTACAGCTGGTGCACATTCTTGCTCACTGCAGGGAATCCATCGCGCCAGCCTATAGACCCTGCGAGCACCATCTCCACCTGCAGCACCACTGCAGAGTGTAATGAAGACATTGCACATTAAGGAAAAGATTATACCCTGGGGCAAGAAAATGGTGAAGCAATCACTGTAGGAGTGTTTTGGTTTTGCTTTGTGTTTTAAGTACAGTGTTTGTTCTATTAATTAGTTGGAACACTTAGCTTTTAAATTTCCCTTGCAGAAATACCGCCATGATTAGCACAGAGGAAGGGAAATAGGCTAGCTAGATTATATGGTTTAAAAAAATCTCATCTTCAAGTTACACAAAATACCATTTCTTGGAATTACATTGTAATCTATCTGATTTTTTTTTTTTCCCCTCAGTGCTAATGATCTTAGATAAGAGGATGGCCGGATGAAAACTGCATATTCCATATGCTTTCAGACAATGTTGTAAAATAACAGCTTCCCTTTAAAAGTTACATAAGCCTTCCTCTGAGACTCTTCCTGGGAAGGTAAGTGTTTAGGAATTAATGAAAATGATTCATCAATAAATACTTTGAAGGGGTTTTTCATTTACTTGTCTAGTTATGTAGAAAAAACCCAGTAATACTAGAGTATTTGAAAGAGGTAAGTAAAAAATGAAGCTAAAAATAAGAAATAAATGGCTCTGTAATCACAACCTTAACAGCAAATTACATTGTCACTCATTTCCCTTCATGAAACTTGACAGTGAGATTTCTGTTACAGCTGCTTAGTCCAGTATAAAATGTTCTATATTCTGATAAATACTGAAGGGAGAAGCTTTGTAGTATTAGTTATGCTATGGCTACAAATAACGAAATTAAAGGACTGTGTATATTTGCTGTCTTTACTTTTTTACAGCACCTGTGTATTACAAAGTTTTGTAGGATGGTGTCATTGAGACATATAAAATGATGCTTTTAAAAAGTGTGTCACTTGTAAAAATGACCTTTTTTCCAGCTTATTACTTTAATAAAAAAGCTTCCCTGATGAACAGTATTCCTCATCTAGTTGCAAATGTCACGCAGATTTGTTTGGGGTATTAATGGAGAACTTTGCTTAGATTTTCAACTGGGCAGTATTAGGATGACAAACATCAATTAGTTGTACTATTTGATGAAGTGAAATAGTACTTTTGCCCACCCCTTGACTTACTAGGAGCCTGTATTATGTTTTGGATTCATTTACAGGTTTGAGGTGCCATGAGCCTGAGGGTTTCACCTGCATCTCCTCAAAATGCGTTAGAAGTCAGCTTATTAGGTGGCACTGCAAGGTGTTGGGGATCACGTGTGGTCTAGGTTAGTCTGAAGTGTGCCAAAGAGCTTTCTGGTAAACATCAGATTTTCTTAAGAAACTGTATCACATATAGGCCTCTCCGTACTAGCTCACAAAGCCACACTTTCAGTTCATTACGGTTACATCTCTTACTAGTCACTGAAATGTACTGGGTACACAGGCGACCAGGAAATGATTTTGAGGAAGGTACACCTTGATTTAAGAAATTTGTGAAATCATCTTTAATCATAGTCATTGTAAAGCAACATAATTCTTTAAGATGTTTTTACTATATGAATAATTTTAAATGGTGAGATAGAATGGTCATAAGCTCATTGGCTTTCTAGTAACAGAAATCTTAAGAATGCAGTTGCTGTATTGATGGTACTGTGTAAAGATGTTACTAGACAGCGATAATAATAAGTGAAATTAAACACTAATATTAAAATGTTTATTTCTGGGATAGTGTATGGTAACTAATACTAATGTAATCACAGACTTTAACCATTTTCAGAAAAATTATTATGTTTATGTTCATGGTGCTTAAAGCACCCTGTTACAGACACTTTATATTGCTTTTTCTTTCAGATTGAATATTTAGCCTTCAGAAAGTTTCAGGAGGCTTTTCTGTTGCTAGAGGTCATAGTAGATGCTATCTTTGGCCTTGCATAGATTAGCAATTCTTATACAGATTCTCAAAGAATATTTGAGAGCCTTCAGAGAGCTAACTTTGTGTATCATGTTCTGTTGTGCATTCAAGAAGCAAACTGTCATATTTTTCACTCTTGAGAAAAAAATAATTTAAAGCCTTCTGTGGCCTCTGGAATTCCAGGAATAGGTTAATGTATGGAAAATATTGTTGTTCCAATTCTTGTTACTTTTGATGTAGTTGCAAATTTTAAGACAATTGCCTGTCACTTCCCTTAAGAGTGGTCATTAATACAAGAAATAATTAGAGAACAGATTAATCTGTTATTCTCATTTATTTTCCCAATATGTATACATAAAAACATATAAACAGCTGGGCAGTTCCATCCTTCCCATTTTCTTACCCCTGGTGCTTGCTAGACTACCCTTTGGGGTGACTTAACTTGTTCAAGTAGCGTAAACCCTTGCAATTCTTTGCTGGGTTTGTTTGCTGCCATTTTAGAGAGCTAAATTGCTCACAAAGAACCTGGAGCAAGGTATGTTGATGGAATTGCAGAGCAGGAAGGAGTGGGAAGTTCCTTTCTAATATTGATGGACAGTTATTTGAGCTCCTGCTTCTGATGCAGACACCCTGACACATGAAATAGAGTAGTAGCTGAGCTACCATGAGAACATTTGATGCATTTTCATAGCTGTATCAGACAAAGCAGAGTAGAAGCAGAGCCTAGTCCCTGTGTGTTGGGTACCAATTACAAAATGGGGAACTTCATCATAGTTACTGGTTGGAGCTACCTCCCGCTGTTCAATTGTTCAGTCCTTAATGTGTCTCTTTTCAGTATTTTTGGAAACACATTTGCTACCTTAACAAGTAGGAGGTCAGGGAGTTTTTCTTTTGCTAATTGCCACATTTTCGGAGCAATCCTTCCAAAGAATTGATTTCTGTTAGATTGCTGTGTAATGCTGCCTATTAGGCAAAAGAAAAAAAAGAAAGTAGACTTTTTGCTGGGTTTTTTTGCCCTGTTTGTATTAGTTTTGACCTTTGCTCTTTGTGCCATTACTGACAATTTGATCTCAAATACAAAACTGCATTTTCAGTTCAGTCAGTCCTTTGATGGTAATAAAGTCAGATTGCGGAGATGATAGAAGGGAAGTTCTTGAAAGTTATACAAGTTCCTAATGTCAAAAGTGCCATTTTTTAATTTTAATTTCTGGATTTCTTGAGGACTAGTACTGATATTCCCTGGCATACAGCGTGAGCAAGTGCCGTCTGAAACAGACCTGGGACATGGAGGTGGAAAAAGCTTAGCCAGGCATTTGCTGTCTGGACTACAGCTTTCATTCATGCAATTATTCACAAATGTACTATTGTGTTTGATTAACCTGTTATACTTTTTTCTTCAGTGGACTCAGCTAGAGTAAATTTTGTTGCACATAAAGGGGAGGAAAAAAAAGCCCAAGTCTAAATCAGCTGTAGCTTTGTGTGTCTGTGTGGAATTATTGATTATCTATACATCAGGTAAGTCTCTTTATAATGCCAGGAAGTGATTTTATTATGTCTCAAAGCATGCTTTTAAGAAGTTATTAAAAGTTTATTCAATACAGCGATGAATGATCTGTCCAGCTACGTATTGTTGGTCTTAATACACGCTTCGTTGTACTGGTGAATATTAAGTACAGTTTAATACAACTGTTGGTATTTTTTCTTACATTTTCTAATTCTACTGGAGTGTCTTTTTAACATTATGAAGAAGCAATACATCTACAACTTCTGGTTTTGTTTCTGTACCATTTTGTACATGTCTGTTACGACCACGTGCGTGATTTCTTATTTATCCATTTCACCCTCTCAGAGTGTCATGCATTCTATTTTTGAACAATTCAACATTGGATGATAGAAGAATTAAGGTGTTTCATAATTAAGAATGTTTCTGAACAGTTTCTTCAGTGATTAAGGGTGTGTTTCATATTTTGTAAGGAAATAGGCAAAATCCAGCAGTAAACTTCCTTGGCTAACTTTGCCTATAGAAGTCATTCAGTGACCATGTAATGGAAAAGGGAGTACTGCTGGTAGGCTTCTACTAATTTTTGTTTAGATTAAGTTCATAAGGAAATTCACTTAAAAGAGAAAGCTGAATGGTGAAAGTCAAGGATGGAGGTCCACCTGAAGCAGTCCGGCTATTTTGTTATATAGTTCTGTGGATGACTTTCAAGAAGCCTTTGTCTATGGAGTCCAAATGACTTCGGACCAACTTGGAAAAGGATCAAGTGAAGGCAGCTGTTAGTATAAATCAAAACTGAAGCTCAGCCTCACAGTAGTGTTAAATGAGATGCCAGCATCCCTGCTGCAGCTTCCCAGTAATACCAAAGCAGGTCTCCCTTTTTGACCTGTAGTATGTATTCCTAAATGTAAATCACAGCACTGACTAGCATTTCTGTGCCTAAAAAATATCTTTATGAAGAACTGAATCTTTAGTTGCTATTATTGCAAATACAAATATCTGTTAGCTTGGAACCTACAAGGACCTACTTAAATCACAAAAAGAAACCAACCCAAAACCCAGCATCTGTCACAGTCTCATTGCTGCCTTATCCATTTGCATGCTTACCATCAGAATGGACCTTTGGAACACCTGGTGTTAATGTCCGATATACAGTGTAGTTACTAAATAAGAGTTGTAGACAGCACACAGTCAAATCAGTACTTAAAACCTGGCGGGAAAACCACCCCAAAACCCCCAAAATAGTGAGCACAGAAGCCCCACTGCCTGGCTGTTCCTGTGGAACCAGAGGCAAGTTTGGGTCCTTGCTACAGTCAGTATGCTGTCTTCCAGTGTTCAGATTGTCTGTTTATTAGTTTATATGACAAATACTGCTATTTATGTTACAAATGGTTCAAACATGCAAGCTTAAGACAAAATGCATGGAATTCTATAGGCTGGGAATGTGGTACTGATAAAGGTTTCCACAGATGCTGTTTGAGTAACTTGTATAGTTTCTCAAGTGTTACTTTTTTACCCCTGTGTTGATTCTGATGAACATCTTGGAGTCTGTCTTGTATTAAATATCTGTTAAGTACGTAGGATAGTTTCTGGAGGATACTTTAATTGGTTTTCCTGTTGTTACGGAGTAAATGCAGAATCTGTGGCTGAACAGTGTTTCATTGAAGTCTCCCAACTGTTACTCTGCAGTGCAAATTAAAGTAGACAGACCATAGATAGGGCAGTTGTTAATTGAATTGTATGTCTTTTGTGCCTTTTCTTCGTGGTTTTAGCACTGCTAAACATGAAGATGAATGTTTTGTATGTCCAAGCCAAAATTAGTTCTCCCAACCTCTGCTGATGGTTTTGCTATTTAAATTTAATTGTGGTTTTCCTTTACCATAGTTTGTCTTTCATAATTTCTTTCCTGTTTTAAGTCTTCAGTGGCAGAATTGCCCTTATAGAAAGCTTGTAGGGTGTTTTGGAGAAAGACTTAATAGAATACTTCCCTGTGTATTATATAATGTATTACAATGTATGGAGCCACCATTTTTACACAAATTAACTCTCCTACATTTATTGGTTGTTTTTTTTTCTCTCTTCCTCTAAGGGCTGCATAGCATCCCTTGTAGCCCTTCTGTGAAGTCTTCGTAGCACAAAGCCACATATCTTACCAATATGAGCTTTTGAAATAGGTGCAGTTTCTATGTTTATGTATCCGTCTGTGGCTGTTACTCCTTTTCTTTAACCTTCCTTCCTGTACTGACGCCTGCAGCCAGGGCAGGCTTGGCAGAAGCAGCAGTGCAGACCACAGCTCTGAAGGTTACCGGCATTGTTCTTTTAGTATCATCCCTGTTGCCTGCTCTGTCTGAGAGGTTCTGTGTGTAGCAGAGTTAAAACGCTAGTGACAGTAACCACCTAACCCTCTTTAGCACTGCTGGCATGCCTCATATCCTAGCAATTGACAGCTCCAGAAGGGTTATGTTATGTTGTCTGCCAAGAATAGAGTACTGTTAATAGAGGTATGCAGACTGATCTCAGTACTGATTATCTAGCATACTTGGTGCACTTGTAACAAAAGTCCAGAATCCCTTGCTGCGGGAGGCTGCAGCAATAACCAGGGGTAGTTACATGGAAAGCTGTTTCCCTTTTCATCTTTAAGACTACAGAGATCCTTGGCAATCCTTACTAAATCAGATCATTGCAGTTAGCAAAGATGCGCTGGTTTGCCGTACTCAAACCTTTTCACTGCAGTAAGTTCAGTATTAGGTAGTTCAGGTCAGTAGTACATAAAGTGCTTAAGACATGCTGGGAGACAGTTGTAGGATAAGAGTTTTGACATAAAAGGTATTCTCAGATATTACAGATAGAATCCCTGCAGTTTGTTGGAAAAGTATTTGTTGGTGGGGGAAAAAACGTACTTAGCTTTAAAGGCAAATTGACGCCATTAGTTCGCATTCATTATTTCATCTAGCGAACTAGTGAGGGAAATTGCAGTCCCCATTACAGCACAGTTTGCTATTTTGTAAGGCAGAGAAGAAGTACTGCTACAATGTGTGCCTCTTGGTATCTGCAAGTAGAAGAGTTAACATGCGCATGGTGTGTTTCCTTCTGTTTAGTCAACTTTGCGTTCCTTGGAAGTGGATGTTCTTTGGAGTTGTTTTGCTCAGAATGTGAAGCAGATAGTCTCCTATGGAACCACCTGCTGTACTTAGCATAGCTGGCGTGCCAAATCACCACTGTTACGTAATTTGGCACCGATGTCCTTGTTTGAGGAATGCAGATTTTCTTTTTCTGCAGGGATGTAGGATTAAAGGTGTAGAATCATATTTGTGCTCCGAGAGAGACAGTGTTCATAGGCTCGGAAACGTCTGTGAATACAACAGAATCCTACTTCTGCCCACTAGTAACATAGCAGCGTATTGTGGGATGATAAATACACAAGTTAGGAAGTCTGTTTTTGAGGGAGAGAGTGAAAGACTACCCATTAGAACTGACTTAATTAGAATATTTTTTCTGCTTTGGAGAAGTATTTATTCTTGTCTGATAGTCATTCTTAGGGTTTTGATTCCTTCAGAAATAAAAGAAACTCAAGTTAATGAGTTTTTCTTGCTATCCATTCTGCTGCAGAGCTTAAGTGAATTCCATCTGGGTGTTCATACTTCGTTCTTTGGACTGTGGCGCATAGAGAGTAGGCTTTCTGGAGCAGAGCGTAGCTTTCTGTGCATGGGTGATACTTGGATTTGTGCAAAAAATCATGGGGGTCATGGAGAAGAAATGCATTGCCTTTTGCCCTGGCTAAGAACCCTTGGAATGAGAAAAACAATACAAGACAAATTGATGAGCGCTCAGAAAGTAATTCTTCCCCTCAAACAGTTCTATAAAAAAGTGAACTTTTAGAACAAGTGAAGTTTTATCTTCTTCATGACAAGTTTTTATAGAAATAGAGGTGGCATATGGCATGGTTCAGCATCTTCTTCAAATGGAAAATAGAAGCACAGCGTCTTAAGCGGCATGCTAAAAATCTAAAGCCTTTGGCTGGTCTGGTTTTCAAGACCTTTGCTCCTCACTCAGTGATATTTGATTTAGTTGTGACCTTTTGTCCTGAAACCTGTGTAAGAAAAAAAGAAACCACTCTTCTGTCAGAAGCTATATAGCCTTGAAAATAACAAGAAACCCAGACGCATTCATTTCTGTATAATGTGGAAAGGCAGTAATTTCTAGATGATTAAGTTTCACGGTTTGTTTTGTGGAGTTCTTGATATCAAGAAACTTTCAGTGTGGTATTTGAAACAATTTTGGACCCTGCTATTAATTTGTGCAATGATTGCTAGTTAAGGCTTTTGAAGATTGCCTCCATTGTTTTAACTTTTAATTTGTAATAAATGCATAACTATTTTATTGTAATTTTTAATAGCTTTAATTATTGTGATTTTAATAAGGACTTGGCAATGGTATTAGAGGCAATTAGTGTTTGACAGATGGGTGTCACAGTAATGAGTATGCAAGAAACACTTGAGCAGATAAAAAGGATCTTGTCACATTTAAGCTTCTGTATAGTTTCACTTTGCATAGAGTTAGCAAACATTAGAAATCTTATAGGAAGTTTGCTGAGGTAAGACATTATTCCTTGCCAAGGAATACCATTGATATTTTATAATTACAGTACAAAGCTTGGTTATGTCACATTGTGACAGACATTTTGTCATCATCTTAGTCATTAGTATTAATGTGTCTTGGAATGCAGAATAAAATATAAAGCTTTAGCTGTAACTGGTTTTGATCTGACACTGGTTTTTGCACAGTATAAATTAATTTTGTATTAGAGTTGTGTCTGTGCTCAACATTGCCACAAAGCCAGTCAGTAACAGCAGTGCCATTTGGCTTCCTTTTTACTTTAAGAAACAGTACATACAGTGTTTGCTTCAGCCACCTTAATGTTGTGAAGACCTTCCCCTGAGCTTTGGGAGAAAAGGATTGTTATTAAAGTAATTGGGTAGTCTATGACAGCTTGCTATGATTTCTTTATTAATAATATTTCTTAATATGGAAAAACAACATCTTTGTGTGTTTGAATTCAGCTGCCCTGACAAAGTTAATTGCTCCTCAAGAGATGCCATCCTGGGATGTGCTGGGAGTGTGAAAAAGAACAACTGCTGACTTTGGTAACTTCTTTTTCCCCAGCAATTTAACATTTTTCGTATAATTAGTCCTGGTGTTTTTCTTAGATTTAACAGATCTACTAATAATATTGTGCTTTAAAAGCTGCAAACCGAGGAGAACATAATGTAAGGCATATTCAGAGTGCCAGCTCATTACACTGACAGGTTTGGTAAGTGCAACATAGTTAACCTTTAACCTTCACAAAGGCTTAAATACATTTCAGATACCATCTTGACCCTATACTGTAAATGTATGGATTTGTGTTTGACTTAAATAATAGGGTAATCTGTTGAAATGAGCTTTCTGATTATTTTGATTTCTATCACATTGTTTATAAAGAGAATTCATAATTTGCCTGCATCATCCACTTCATAAACTCAAAAATCTAGCTAGAGGAAAACACCCTATAAATAGGTCAATATATGTATACACACACACAAATATATGTGGCTATGGAACAGAGTTTTTCATGGTAGAACAAATAATGCCTTAAAATTTTAGTAAACCAAATGATATAATTAATAGAGAAAAGCTCTTTGACAATGTAGGTAAAGTTATACAAAATATTCCTTGTGTTTGTCCCTTTTTCTTTGATGTTAGCTGGCCCTACCAGCAAGCTGTGGGTTGAGTTTAACTCTGCCTCATGAAGGCCTAAGGGGCCGGTGGGTTTTTACAGCCAGCACTTGGCAAGATGAGGCTTCTGCTAAGAGGGCTGTGAGGGGGGTGCCTCTTTGACTTGGGATCTGCTTGGGGCTCTGCCTGTGTTTCCTTCTTCATTCCCAGATGCATGATGGCCTCTGCCCAGCTTCTGCTGCTGTTTAGGGCTGTTGGCTGTTACGTAGCAAGTGCGCAGGCTTGCCAGGCCAGTGCCATAACCAGCAACAGCAGAGCCGGAGCTACACCAGGAGTTGTGTGGCTGCCAGACAAAGGTGACAGCCAAAAATACCTAAACCAAGACCTACCCTGTGTGTCAGGGTTGTGAAGAGCCCGTGGCTTTCTGATTGTAATGGCAAAAATCATAAAGGCAGAGCTTGCAGCCCTTTTGAGTGTTCCTTTTGTAGCTTTCAGAATGCTCAAGAATTGCAGTCTTTTCTTCAGGGAAATGCACAGGTTAATATTCTCTTCCAAAGCTCTTGCAGTCCTCGCAAAGCATGCGGGAGCTGTGAGGAGAGATTCTTAGGAAAACCTAATATAAAATAAAGTGAATGAAACTGTTCTCCACTTGAGTAAACAGGTTTTGGAAATAATAAGCATCAGCTAATTTAATCAGGTAGATGTTAGAACAATAAAAAAGTATGAAGGTTGATAGCAGAACCAGTGTAGGTCTTGCGATAGGAAATGTTAGGGAAAGGATCTGGCAAAAGCCTGATTGTAAAAGAGTCTCACTGCAGAAACTGATTTATTCCCAGGCACTGAAGTGAGTTTTTTTTGCCTTACATTAAGAGTTTAGGAGACCTTAGTAGTAAAGAACAAAAGGAACAGAGATTGAATTCAACCTTTAATATGTATTAGTGTGTCAGCTCAAATACCTGTTTATGACTTCATACAGGCTTCCTTCAGCTCAAAGCCACTATCTTTTTGTTGTAACACAGATGTGTTAAAATCTGTCTGAAAGTCTTAACCAATTTTCATTGGTTTTGCTTTTGAAGTAGTACAAGCATGGCTAGTAAAGCCCACAGATTTAAGGGGGTGTTTACATAGATTATATGATGTTAATTTTATCAATGAAATAGAAAATGTAATATAAAACAGTACGAACATGGTTATTTACCACAAAGGAGATGGGCTGGAGCAGACCATAGACCTTATTAACCTTAATTATAAGCCCTTTGGGTGCCCTAAATTCTTACTCCATTAAGTATAAAAAGCTAATCTTCAGGGGCGGTAGACTCATCATGTGCAAAATGATTTGAAAATGCAAATGGGAGTGATAAGAGAAACATTCATCCATGTCTGATTAATTCTTCACTGCTTCTGTCTCTGTGGATATATACTCCCTGATGTCTAGCAGCTTGCCCAGTCTATGGATGTGTTGAAATGCATTGGGTGATCAGATGAGGACCAGTCTTGAGACCCTTCATTACACAGAAATGCATACAGCAATGTGTTGGGGAAATTTTACCCTGGATAGAATAGCAGAGGGCTTTTAGTCATTTATAGTACATGGTGTATTCTCTGTGTATCCTGCAGACCTACTTGTGTCTATTCCTGTTTAAAATGGCTCAGTACAACCTGGTTGTATTTTAGAACTCTTCAAAAGTGACTCATTTGTGACATTCATTTTTCAATTATGCTTTAGCAGTGTGTTGTGTTACAGTGTGTGCTTGCTTTGGTGAAGTAAACTCAAAATAGGACATGAAAATGAACTAAAAAAAGAGACACTAGAGAGTGTTTTCATACTGAAACACAGAAATGTTGAAAAATTCTTAGTGTATGCTCGTCACAGTGGTTTCTATGAAATGAATGCTGTTTACTTGTGAATGCTTCCCATATGAGACATACTGAGATTAAGACCACTGTCATGGGCTGTTAGGTCTTTGTTTCTGGAAACTGGTTTTGTATATTGATACAAATGGTATATATCTTCACTGTGGTGACCTCACTGTGATAAAGGGTTAGAAAAAACTGTTTGGAAAATACTGGTTGTCTTGTTTCATTTCTGTTGCCTTTTTTGCTGAAGTGCCTTCAATAGAGAAGGTTTTCTGGATTATGAATGTCCATGAATTGATACTTCTCTGTTAAGATGAGAAGGAGAAAATGCAACGCCTCTGAAGATTTACTGCTTATGGGCCTGATAAGTTCTGATTTCCTTGGCGATTGGTTGCTCCGGTTTATCTAATACTAAAAATAAACCAGGAATTGTTGAAAAAAAAGGGAACCAATTAGGGATATGTTTTATGTGAAAGGAATCTGTATTGTCAGTGTTCTACAAATGGAGTATGTGTGTATTTATTCAGTGGATACTTCTTTGAGGATATGAGATAGAAAACCAGCACCTGTAACTTTACAGAAAATCTTTTCTAGTTGAAGAGAGTACAGTTAATTCTAAGTCAGGAAGGACAGAAAAGGAAAGTACATCAAATAAAACGGCAGTTTAATGGTGCTATAATAATCTTTTTTCTTAAATGTTTTTTTCTGCCAACATTCACACGTTTTGGTAAGCGTGTGTGTTGGATTGCTCAGTGTTCTCAAACACATCTGTCTGAAACCCACATACATAAACTCATAATGAGACCTGTGAGACAGAATCACCTATTCTTTCTTTCTGTTTCGTTATTTTTTTCCTCAGAGAAAGGCATGCAAAGATATTTATTTTGGTCCATGCCACAAGAAATCATTCTGCCTATGCGTCAAGTCTTGTTATGACGTTACTGAATCTGAGAACTTGTTTGCTTTTCACCCACTGGATTTACTTCTGATTGTTTGGATATACATCTGATAATCACTTAGCCCATATAATCAGAGTGTTTCGTATCCTGTGAATCACTACTGTGTATTACTGTTCCAAAAGTGTCTCTTAAGATTCTCAATATGCACGAATTTTGAAAGACAAAAATTATACAAGAAACAAGTTATGCTTTAAGTTTCTTCTTTTCACCCGCAGTCCATTACAAGGACTGTTTTAGTCTTTCTTTTCAGCAGCACAATCATAATACTGAAGCAGTTTTCCTAAGATTTGCTTCTAATACAATCATTTCTTTTGGTAGAAAAATCAGCATTGAAAAAATGAGTGATTTTTAGGGCATTAATTCCCCTTTAATAAATGTTTAGTTTTTACCTATTTCAAATTTTCATATCATATTTTCATATAAGAAAACAGCCATTTCCTGTACAATGCCTATCATATCTATCAGTTCATACTCATTTTCAAAGGTGACCTCCTGTAATTTCATATCTCTAAAAGAGCTGATTGCATCTAATACTATGGTTTTGCAGAAATGAGTTGCAGGATGTTTTACTTGGAGCTAGGTTGTGACTTTAGCCCCTTTATGAGTTGTAGGCTGGACTAGATGATTTTCAGGGTCCCTTCAGCCACCAGTTCTGTGATTTGTGATGCCCTTGGGAGTCCTCCAGTGTGTAGCTTGTTTGAGCAGCAAATTTTGGCTCCAGGTTCATGACTTGATTGTGTTGCCAGCTGGAGTTTCAAGGCCTGGCTATTGCTGATCTAAATCTTGTATTTGCTTTTTCATTTGAACAGAGAAAAGTCTAGAACATGGGAATAATCATAACGGCTGAGACCAAAGGTCTGTCTGGCTAATGCCTTGTCTCATATGTCCCCTGCACAAATGAAAGAGAAGGTAAGAGGGCAGAGCATTTGCAGATCTTCCTTCAAATGATTTTCCAACCGCAATTACTTTCAATTCAAAGATCCCAGCTAGATGTATTGTTTAGGTAGTATCTTGACATGGCTTTTTCTTCCATGATCTTTTCCAGTCTTACTTGATATCTTTTTCTGTTAGATGAGAAAAACAATCAGTGAGCATGAAGTAAAATGAAAGGATATTTTATTCTTTAGATCATAAGAATTTTGATATCTGTAGTGGTAGTGGAGGTGTAGCTCTCCTCACATTAGGAAAACACACAGAGTTCCAGTAACTTAATGAAGTTGCTGTTTATCAGTTCAAATGTTTAGCTGTATTTTATATGTAGGTAATGAAGTTACAAAGATGCCTGTAGCAGTGCACAGTTGAATTGGAATGATTGCCTCTAATAATAAATTGAGATAAAGGCCAGCTGAAGTGATGTTTAGTGTCTTTGCTTTGGAGTGTGAGGACAGCCAAACTGAAGACATGTTACTCATTCTCTCATTTCTCAGACTACCTTGAATGATCAAGCCCTCAGTGTTTGTTTTCTGAATTACAGCTAGATTTGGGAAGAATGGATGCAATTTCAGTGTATTACCTTAAAAACAATATTCAGAGGGTGTAAACCACTCTTGCTTAATTGCTATTACAAATATACATTCAAAATGCAATGCACACAAGGTAACTTTGGTTATGCACTGCAAACACTTGGCTATCAAAGGTTACTTTTTCCTTTAGAAAAATCTTAATTTATGACACTAGAAGTTTAGAAAGCCAGTTTTTCCTGCTACACTGTGATGTTCAAGGTAACTCTTTCCTTTAGTGTAATTACTCTGCAAAAGAGTCAGAATAATCTCATGTGAGTCAGTGAATTACAATATTTGTATCTTCTAGGAATGTTCTTTAGTGCTGCTCTTCAGGGCAACAGAAATCATGAGGAATTAACAAACCATAAACTGTACAGGCCTCATGCTGGTAATAGCTGACTGTTAATACTGAATGAATTGCAATAATATTATAGTTTAGGCAAGTTGATAGGACTTATAGCCTTTGTAATTGCTAGTGGAATAAAACTTAAATATAATTTCTTAACTTCCTTAATAGCTTCATTGCAATCTTCTTTATTCAGCCTTGTGTTGATTCGAGGTAGCAAGTGTGTTCAAGTGAAAAACTTAATAAAAATATCTTGCTTTCAAACAGGTTAAACAGAACCAAGATGGCAAAGATTAGAACCAGCAGCACCAGGAAACCTCGAGATACTTAAAAGAGTTTTTGTGTGTGTGTTTTTGACAATTATGGTAGTCTAGCATTGACTTGTGAGATGTGACAAACAGGCTGAACGTCTGCAATCCCCCTTATCAAGGTAGAGTACCCCAGAATGGTAAATGAGACTTGAAACTCTTAAGAGGCCAACTTTTTTTTCCACCATGAGTATTGCTTACCAAGGTTAGGTTTCATTTATGTTGATAACCACTTCTACCTGTTGCTGTGAGAAATGTAGACCAAATCATCCAACAATTACACGGAAACAAAGAGAGATCATATGATCCCATAGGGTTTATTGTTTGAAGCTTTTTTGTTATGCTTGGATGTCAGAGCTGAACTTCTCTGTCCTGAAGAATTTATAGCCTTAATTTCAGCAAGTGCCTAACTTTACACAGGCGCAGAATCTTAATTAGGCCCAAATACACACAGATAGATGAAATTTGATAATTTCACAAACATTAAATTAAAAATATAGAGTCTTAGTAATATATATATATGTATTTTTTTTTTAATATTTCTCTTTAGGTACTATGATTGGT
Source organism: Psittacus erithacus (assembly GCA_009867235.2). Classification (NCBI taxonomy): domain Eukaryota; kingdom Metazoa; phylum Chordata; class Aves; order Psittaciformes; family Psittacidae; genus Psittacus; species Psittacus erithacus. The sequence goes on from WYDI02017100.1 coordinate 104,329, forward strand.
GATTTCTCTACTATTACTGAATGGCTTAAATCGCTTTCTTTATTTTCCTGAACCTGTGCAAACTGGTTGATGATTCCATAGGCTTATTTATCTAACAAAATAATTTGTCATGAATGTAGGCCCATCATTACATTTTTATTTTAATTATATCACTTAAAATGTTATTGGCTGCTATAATCTTACTCTCTGCTGTTAAATTTACAGCTCATTTACAGTGGTGGATCACTTATCCATCAGTTTACTGCAATGACTATTCTCATAAAGCTGAAGACAGTTTAGCGCTGTCATTTTTTATCCATGCCAGAGGTGATGCTTCATTATTGCTTAATTCTTATTAAAATAGATTATTTTTTAAATGGCAAGCAATCTGAAACCTTTATTCTCTGTTTCATTGTGCGCTTGGGCTCTTTTTTTTTGCACTTTGTGCACTTGGGCTCTGTAATTGTGTGTAATTGTAATTTCAGCACTGTGTTTGATACATTGACTTTGCTGCTCCCCATGATTTTCTCTGCAAAGAGTAATGGTCAGGAATTATGAAAACTTCTCATGTATTTTATTTTTGTTATAAAGGGAGTTCTGGTCTTAAATCCTGAAGGATGTTATGGGAAGCTATGTTCAGGAGGTATTCATGGTAGAACATACTTAAGGTTGCAAACAGGGAAATTCATGCAGCTGTAGAAATGCTTATCTTACAACTTCTCTTAACAAAATTTATAGAGGTGTTAACAGCTGAGAGATAGTGTGAGCTATTGGTAAATAGGAGCAGAGATGTCTCTACATCAGATATTAATATTTGTAACCTCTGTGATTGTAGAATTGAGATTTTTATTGTAGCTGTGCACTGTATCTGCAGTGTAGCCCTGTTGCGTCAGCTGTGCAACTAGCACTCGTCTCTTGGATTCAAACTGATGCTACTACCATGATGTAAGTTTCAGTCCAGCAGAAGTTAAGTTTCTAGGGCTGATCTCTGGATATGAGTGGAAAGCTTTCTTATAGGCCACTCCTGAATAACTGTGACTCTTATGGGAATGATTCATCCTAGTTTTCATGGTCAAGCATTGCTTATGTAAGCATCAATGCCATATTATTTGAAGGCAGCACTAAAATACAACTTTTATTTTGTATCATTCTTGCCATATTTAAAAAATTGCCATTTCATGCGTACAATAACAATTTTTATGACATGTTAGGGCACAAATCAGTGTCTGACCTTATAAAGCAATTTTATGCTATACACTTTAATAGGTGTAATATAGTATCGGAGACTCTGAATCATAAGGGGCTATGAAACTATGTAAAGAACATTACAACTTATCTCAGGTTTTAGATGAGAAAGATGAGTTGCATAATTATGAAGTTTTTAATCTTGACACTTTATGCCGCAAGATACTGTTTATGCATCTTCTAAAAGGTTTTTTTGCAAAACCAGTTCTTTAAAGCTGATAGCTCCATTCTAAGAAGTAAAAAAGCCCCAAATCCTCAGAAATTTATGGAAATCATTTTCCAGAAATGCTGTGTTAGAAAAGCTCATTTCAAGACAAAGTTCATGGAAGAGGTATCATCATTCATCAGTTGGACAAGTTGAGGCACGGCTTCAAGCTGGCCCATGACCGGCTACACTGCTTATGTGTCAAGCAAGTTGCTTGGGTTGCAGAGTCTACCTCTGCCTGCATGTGCTTTCAAAGTAGATACTCAAGGATGGGTTGAGCAAAACCATTGTCAAGTGGCTGTTCCTATGGTTTTAACAATAAATTTCATGGGGAAAATGGAACACCCAGTATATACAGGGTTAGGTTCTTGCTGTTGGTCCTAATAATCCTTTTAAAGTCTAATAATCCAAATGATATCATTAATAAAGAAAAGTGCATCTGCAGGTGTTACTTGAAGTTTTCAGAGTGTCTTTCCCTTTTCTTCTGTAATAGGACTACTAGTGGGCAGTAGGGTCAAGATCATGCTGTTTTGTATAAAGTGGTAAAGAACTTAACAAGTTTTGCCATACTATTTTTCTTCAGTATCAGTAAATGAGTTGTTACAGCCTATTTACTGTGTCTCTGTTTTCAGCCATATAGAAAATCAGTTAGTTTCTCTGAACTGTATTTAACTAGTAGGAAATAAGCATTTATCTAGTATGAAATAGCATCATCTAATGGCTTCTACAGACCTGTCACTGAATAGATGCTGGTTTGGTAATCAGAGCATTCATCTGGGACATGGGAGACTACAATGTGGGGGCTCAAGAGGTCAGTGTGAGGTGCCTGAAGGAGTGTGCAAACTGATGGTAAAGTCAGGGTCCAGTTCACTTGAGGCCATTGTGTGATCCAGTTTAATATTTTAGTTAACTTAATAAATAGGAAAGTGTTCATATAAATATCACACTGTAAATTTTACTTAGAAATAAGGGATTTTTAAGGATACCATGTGCACTAATGAGGTTCATCTTGTGCCTTGCTGCTATGATGCATAATGAAAACTTTGGAAAATGGAAGTGTGTTATGCAAAAATATATTATGCTTTACTATTGGCTTTTATTATATATGTATTTTGGATGTTAGAAATTTATTGGCATCCTCTCTCCAAAAATAAGGTTCCTTTGAAGGTCTCCCATTTACTGCCATTTCTTAGCTACTTTTTGAAAATCCTAGTTATAAATGCATGTATCTTTAAGTAAGGATTCAAGTGAGAAGTAGAAGCAGACAGAACTGCCATAGCCAGTCAAGCATTTTGAAATAGTCAAAAGTAATCCTAGCCAAAATGATTGCTACTGAAACACAGCAGACGGCTGTGCTGTTCTCTTAACCTGTTAAGGTTTCATTTTTTCCCCTGGCAGAGCATGCTGTGGTAATCTTGCATCACTTTTTTTAGCACGTATGTGGACAGATGTTCATAATTCACGAAGCTTGCTGGCTGTTAGAACAAATTCTTTTGTTAAGGAAACACTTTTAGGTAAGCTGACAGTGAATCATTATGCTATCTTAAAGGCAAATAAGTAATTAGACCCACAGTAAAAAGACCCACAGTACTTTGATTTCCCAATTACAGTCAAAGTGAGAATCACTCAATAGACATTCACGTATTATAGGAACAGTGACTGCATAGTAAGTGTAGCTTGTGTGATTCACATTCTTGATTTTTGGCAAATATTTGGAATTAGTAAGTGTTTATTATGTTACAACTAGTTCGGTAATTAGTTATTGAGATAAAAACCACAGCAACAACAAAGCAGCCTTGAAGTGAATGGAACGTGCGAAACCGTTATTGATTTATCACTGCACGTTTTTGGATCTCAGTGCTTCTGCATGTATGGGGAAAAAAAAGTATGGTAAAACCAAAATATTGCTTAGATAAACCCTGTGTGACTGCTATATTGTTTGAAGAGAGCTTCTTTATTCCCAGCTGAAGAAAACAGCTGGGTATATGCCATGACTTTTGGATTCTTCAGTTCATCACCTAGCGTAATGTGGCGACTACTCGGATTTCTGGCTAATGCCAATATTATATGTATTCAAACAAGAAGTGGTTAACGATAAATTTGCTCTTTGTGCTGTCGTGGTTTAAGCTTAGTCATAAATTAGAAAACCATGTAGCCTGCTCATTCCCCTCCCCACTCCTGGAGGGATGGGGAGGAGAATGGAAGGAATGTAACTCCCACAGGTTGAGACAAGAAGAGTCCAGTAACTAAGGTATAACACAAATCACTGCTGCTACCACCAATAATAATAATAAGGGAAATAACAAGGGACGAGAATACAACCGCTCACCACGCGCCGATTGAGCAGAGAGAGCGAGCCCTTCCGGGATAACTCCCAATTTTACATCCTGGGCATGACTTGCTGTGGTGTGGAATACCTCTTTGGTCAGTTTGGGTCAGGTGTCCTGTCTCTGCTTCCTCCCGGCTTCCCCTCCTCCCAGGGCAGAGCATGAGGCTCAGAAAGTCCTTGGTCAGTCTAAACATTCTAAGCAGTAGCTAAAAACATCGGTGTTATCAGCACTGTTCCCAGACCAAAAGTCAGAAACACAGCACTGCACCAGCTACTAAGAAGGAGCAAAATGACTGCTACTGCTGAACCCAGGACAGCGCTTAAATTTTTAATCTGGATCTCTGTTTTATATTTAAATACACATATTTGTATTGTTTCAGGGGGTGTTTGGGGATTTTTGTTGTTGTGCCCAGGACACACTTTTTTTAGGGAACTCTCAGACTTCTTAAAATAGGAGATCCCAAAAGTCTTAAAGATCCCAAAAGTGTTGACATTTTATTAATTTCTATTAGAGGCAATGTGATAGGTTTTTCACCAGAAAGCAGGGAAGGCTCATTCCATTATAACCATCAAGATGTATTTCTCTGTCATGTTATCTTCTTAAATGCTTCTGTTTAATGAACACAAGTAAACTTCTTACAAATCTCTGAGATAGAATAAACAGGAATTTTATTCAAGTATGTTGGAAGCATTTTTCCATTTAACTTGTCCAGGTTTGTTTGAAAGGGAGGACTGTGGTGCTATGCTATGATTCTTCAGTACTTTTCCAGTGTTGACATACTACTTCTTCATGCTTTCTCCTGATTTTTTTTCCCCAAGGTTAGTTTGTTAGAGCTTCTTTGAGTACACAGAAAGCAAATGGTGACATTCATCAAATTTATAGTGTTAGGGCATCAACAAGATTCTGTGTCTGTAACCTACTGGAAATTCTTTTAGGAAGTTGGTATTTCACAGATGTATGTCATGGTTGGAGTCATGCACTTCACTTGGAAAAGAGAAACAGCAGTATATTTGATTGATACGCAACAGTTATCAAAGTTCAGTGGTAAATGTGACAGTGGTTTAACAGGATTCAATGGCAAGGTACACAGGATTTACTGCATAGAGAACAAGATCAGACAAAACTTTCAGGGAGACCCTCCCATTCAGTCATAAGGTTCAGAAAGGACCTCATTGTGTTCTAAACGCCTCCTCAGAGGGGTGTTAAGGTGCAGCTTGATCCAGATTTAGTCCCAGACCTGGTCAACAGTTTATGTCTAAAGGATTACAAGTGTGCAATCAATCCTCTGTATAACTTAGCTTATATTTCAGTCCTCTTATTCCTGATTCACTTAATGAGTATCTGATGTAGTAAGGAATCTCTCCACCTGGAGAAGTAACCTTGAGAAACATCCCCACTCAAGGCGAGAAGCTGGCATGCAGCCTGCTGCCATGCAAGAGAGCTCAGCAGGCCCTGGGTGGGCCATTACTTATAGAGTAAGATGATTGACTTATAGTCATATTTGCATACCAACCTTATGGCAGTTGGTGCATGCTCACCTGGCACTCAGCAGTTGAGCAAGGTTTATGGCCCTTGGCTATTGTCTTGTTATCTGTCTCCTCAGAGTCCAGCTTAAGCCAGATGCAGGCATTACAGCTGCCACTGGCTGTTGCTTAAGCAGAAAGAGGTGGTGGGAGCACATGGTCACAACATGCAAGGATTACGGAAACCCTCTCAAGATAAAAGTTTCCTCTTAAAAGAAGGTAATGTGGGGGTTTGGTTGCAATTTTTTGTTCATACTTGCTCAACTTTCTGAGAGCAAAATAGTTTGGATTGTCAGTTAGAGAAGGCAAGAATATAAAACCTCAGTATTTCTTCCCCATTCGAACGCTGTTATTGTAGGTCTGTGGCACAGTGGTGAAAAAGGGTAGGGGGAACACAGGAAAAAATGAAGGGAAAGGAGAGGAAAGGTAAAAAGGTACTGGGAGTACAGAACCACGCTTGGTTGATCATTGTACTGATTTCACACGTCAAGCAATAAAGCAGCAGCGCTGGTTAGAAATGTGAGATATTAAACAGTTGTTCTGTTGTGGCAGGGCATGAACCACTTTGTGGAAATAATAGCAAAAGCCAAAACCTCATCTTTTCAGGAAGAAGGTTTGGTTAACTTGGAATGAATGTTTAACTATAAACAAGGAAGCACATAATCCATGTTGAAAATGATGTTTCTTAAAAGGTCAATTTAAAAATACCATGAAAATAAGTATCAATGTAAAAAGAGCTATACTTCTGTCTTAAACATTTCTGTGTATACCTTATGGAGCTGTGGTATGTGTCATGCCTCATATCCCTGAATATGCAGAAGAGACTTGAAATCTGTGCTGTTCCTAACATATCTCGGTCATCTGTCTTAATTGCATGAAGAATGAATTTCATTCTCAATCCTTGGAGTCTACAGAACAGAAACTCCCAAAGTACTGAATAAATCATTTAAGGATGTATGCACAGCTCAGTTTTAATATTTCTTACCATTGTCCTGAAGCATTTTGGAGAAGCAGGTATTGGGCTAGCAGAAAAGAAGTGGATTAGGGAAATGGTTGTGTGATGGGACTCCATCAAAGCTTTAAGCAGGTGTACCTAGTAGCAAGGCTTTAACCAATAATGTGGGCATTTAAATGTGGGTTTGCCTTTAAGAAGTAAAGAATCCTTGAGATGTCTTTGCTTTTTAGAAGCTGTAATAACCCTCAATGTGTTTGTACTTTAAAAGCTTATTTACAGAAGACAGACCACTGTTAATGGCATTTGCATGGAAATTTCCCAAATGAATATTTATGAATATGAAATATGAATACAGTACAGTGTAGTGCGTGTACTGGCACAAGCGTTTCTATATACAGATGCATGATTTTTGTTGAACTCGGCATAACTGACAGATCTCTTGGGGAAATACCAAACAGCTTGTTCCACGTACAGATGTTCCTTTGGCATCTTATTATGAAGACTTGAAAGCATACTGTTTTACTGGCAATAAAGCAGCAATAATGTCTTAATAGAATCTGAAAGAATAACTAAGCACTTCAAATGCCTGAAATAAAGGGATAATTGAAGTTGCTTTGGGTTTCATCCTCAGTAATTTCTTACTTTGTAATAACTCAGGTGACTGTTTGTATCTAATGAAAGGCAATAAAATAAGGGCACATTATTGATTGAGAACTTAAACTTTCGCTTGCATCTGTAACGTGTCTCATTGATACACATCATTGTAATGGAAGGAACAAATTATTTAAATTATATCTCATTATGCATAGCACAAGACAATAACTCACTTGCACAGAGACTTTTCTTAAAACTTTGCAAAAATTTTAATGAGTATCTTGCAAACGAACACCCTGAATAATTCGTGCTCGTGGTTTATTTGTTAAAGTGTGACCATTGAAATTGTCAGGTTTATTTATCACAAATATTCAAAAGCTCTAGAGTTACATTTCTATTATATTTAAAAAATAAGATTGATTTTAATTGTTCTGAGTACCGTAGTCTTCATGGTTAGGCTCTTCTGCTGTTCTCTGTAGATGCAGGCCATTCAAGTATACCAAGCAAGGCAGTTTCCTTCCTAATCCAAGAACTGACAGATGGTGCTTAAAGAAAAGCGTTGAATGTGGTATGAATAAGCAGATTGATTTCCAACATTAAGAACCAATATTATGCCTTTAGATGTTTTGGTACTGCAGTGGGTTATAGTGGAAGCTGTAAAGGTGTCTGGTCATGGTCTGCTGGTCAAAATGTAAGTAGTGTCATCTCCATCATAACTGTGGAAGTCCACATTAAAAATTTTTATTGTAGGCATTTAATCTTACCCTGCTGCAGTAGAAAGAAACATGGGATATATTCATTACAGAGTTAATGTGGCAGGAGCTCCTTTGTTAGCATTGCCTTTTGGAAGCTGTGCTGCCAGCAACATGACAATGGTAGAGAGTTATATGTGCCTTATCAACACAGCAGCCACATCCAACGGTAGCAGAAACTCTCTGTCAGCCCAGCTTCTATGAAAGAGCTTGATTTCCATTAAAAATAAAAGGGGGGAGGCAGGAAGGGGCAAATTATTTTTTCCCTTCTGTGTGACCCGCTCTCCTCCCATTCCTCAAAACCTCAACTATAGAACTGGTGACATGTGAGCTCTTCTGTACAGGGTGTCACTTAGGTCATGAATCACCCTTCTTTCATGTGCCTGTTACAGTGTTGAAGAGATAATTGCTACCTTTTTGCTTGCAGTTTCTGATGTAGAGTAGTATATGCATGAGAAACTTTGGAAAAGAGGAACTAGCCTTAGTCTGTATAAGCTGTGATTTCAAGCTTCTGAAGATATTTTAATTTTCTTTAACTTTTGACAATGTAAATAAAAATCTGAAATGGGACTGTTTCATGTCTTAACTGTTGCAAATCACCTAGAGCTTGTTTCACTGAAAGAACGGTGAAATATAGGTGAGGAATCTTGTAGAACAGATGTCAATATACCTTGAGCATTAGCTGAGTTTAGTAACCTGCAGGTTTTTCAAGGGCAAGCTTAATTTTCAGATGTCTGGAATTACGGTACATAGAATCCTCCTTCACTCCTCCTTATGTGGAGAGGATGGAGAAGCAAGCAGATTCTGTGCTTTGTCATGACATTTGCATTTTGAGATAAGTGTGTGAGTGAGGGTTAATGGAAAGAAACTGCAGAGACAGCAGGACAGTGGTCAGTTACTGGAGATTCTTTCAAGTCATTCTGTCTGACCAGGGCTCTGGCAAAATACATCGACGTGACAGTAATGCCAACTTTCTACAGATAGCACAAAGTTTAGTCAAGATAAGCTGTTAGGACTGATTGAGGAAGAATTTGAAAAGCTGTAATACTAAACTAGTAGCAACATAGTTCAGTGTTTTACTTGTGAAATGGTTCTTCACGGGAAAACTATTTCATATAATTGCTATGATGCTTTCTGCCATGACAAGTGTGGAATCATTTGTCAAGTGTTTGAAAAATAACAATATGAAGTCCTCTTTTGTAGTTAAATTGTATGGGTAAGATAATTGAGGAACAATTTTTTTCCCTAGAAATCGTTCTCTCATTTAAATGAATATTTGGTTTTAAAAGCAGCCTTTCTTGGCACAAGCAATAAACTATAACTTTTAATAGACTACAAATAAAGCAGTTGTTAGGGGATCTCAACAGGATATTTCTGCTATAAAGTTATAATGAAGTTGCATTTTAAGTTGCAAACTGAGTTGGAGGTGGAAACCATACGTGTCCAGGTTTTCTCCAGGAGGAATAAGTAAGTTCTGCTTTTTCTTATTTCATCAAAGTTCATTCACTCATTTGGTTTTCAGGGGGTACCAGGAAATTGTGGATTGGAGCCAGAAAGGCTACATCTCAGTGTGAATCTGAAAAATAACCAATACTGGGGTTGTGTGACTGTTGTGGTCTAACCCCAGCCAGCAACTAAGTACTACGCAGCACTCGCTTGCTGTCCCTGGCCCTGCCGTCGGATAAGTTGAGGTAAGAATAAGTTACTCATATAAATAAAGTAGAATATAATTATCATCGCAATAATAAAAGGTAATAGAGAGACGTGTTACCCTTATTTCTCTGTATCTAGGGCTGGCTCTGTGAGTAGATGTAAATCATTCCTATGGAGTATTTTTATATTTTGAGGTGTTACAGTCACACCCTCTACCCCCCAGCCAATGAAATGTTAATTTTCTGTCTGAATCACATACCTGTCACTTCTCATAAGCAGGCTGGATGCATCCTGCAGTGTGCTTGCCAGTGATTTCATGCTCACAAAAAACATTGCAGCATTAGTTGAATATTAACACAGAAGTTCATGGTTTTGAGGACTATTTTCTTAAGCAAGGTGATAGGCTTTCAAGGTTTGCTAACAAAGAAACTGTATGTTATTAACTTTTATCTGAGAATATTTTAAATACAATATTTCTTATTTTATTAATTTTGATGCATAAGGGAATTACCCACTACAAAAACAACCCTTCAAAAGCTCTTCACAGTGAGCAGCAGCAGAGGGATATTTTCTAAGGAAAGATCTAGCTTTTTTAAACCTATAGTTTTAAAATTATTCATGAATTTGTCATATCTCTCTGTCCTCCTGTGATTATTGTGTGAGATCCATGATAGTTTCCGGTGAAAAGGCCATCTGTTTATATTTACTTCAAATAGTATTTGTCCTCATTCTGTATTTGGGGAGAGCAATTTCATTTTTCCTATCTTTATAGTGCATAACATAAAGGACTTAAAATCTGCAGGTTCAACTTAATAAAAATGTTGATGTCATGGTTTTACCTTAGAGTATCTAAAAAAACGTGGTAGTTTTTGGGATAGCTTTCAAATAATTCACAACACTATTTCTAGGCTCGTATTTATCCTTATATGCAGATGGAAGGATGTGCATGAATGTAAGCAAAAGGTGACATGTCTTTTGTCAGTCATATCCATTGGCTGGTCACGTTCATTCCTGACACGTCTCCACACCTGTGCGACACGTGTTGGCACTGGATGGATAACCTGGCCAAAGAGGTTAATGCAGAGGTGGTTGCAACATAGTGTTGGAAGTTGCACAGTATTTAGTCAAGTTAGATCAAATGCTTACTTTTGTCTAGACTGGTAATTATTTGCATCACTGTACTTTGTTTCTGACATCAATCATCATTTGTATTATTTCACTAAATTGAGCCAATAGGAATTCTTGAAAGGGAATGGTATTGATCTGAATGACAGAAAAAGAGCATTTACCATGTTGCTTATCAACCACTTGGGTTCAATATTTAGAAACAAAATAAAGTCATGATGACTCAGGCTCCCCAAGCTTATGTATGAACAGAAAATCAGGCCCTAGTTCTGCTCTTCATTTCAATGGGACTTTCTGGTACAGTTCTTGTACCGATAACACCATCTTTCAGGGGATATCAAGCTGAATGAGTATACTCAGAGGGTAGGTCACATAATGTTATTCAGAAACAGCCATTGCAGAAAATATTTTCATTAGAAATAATAAAATTACCATATTTCAGTGATTGCTGCATCTGGCATTATGACCATAGCTGTAAAAATATAGTTCTGACACCTTTCTTCCTGCTGTCAGGCTGTGGTATTTTTGTCTGGATAGTCTGGGATGACTGACCAGTGAGGTTGTGTTCTCACCTCCCATGAAAATGTAGTCTTAAGGGAGAAGCAAGATTTTGATTTTAGCTTCATTCGCTGGCTGTGGTCTGTTATGGACGTTGATCCTATTCGTGGTTTTCAGTCCAGTTTAAGTGCAACAAGGCAGTGAGTAAAAACAAATTGAGAATGAGTCCTGGGTTCAGCGCAGTGAATTTTTCCTACCATGCAGGATATTTTGAGATTGACTTGGCTGGTGAGGTTTTGTCACCATAAAACCTAGGGGCAAAAAGGGTAAAAGGCTATAAAAGTAGTTCCTGGCCAGACTCCTCAGAGGGCATGACTGAGTCACTTCTTCAGCAATTCCTGTTGGACACTGATGGAAGAAGCTGTCGTTGAAGATATCCCTTCTTGAAGAAGTATTTTAGATGAGATATGACGATGTTCATAAGAGTTCTGAATTAATACGTGTTGCCTCCCGAATGGAATCGTGCTTAGCTCTTACTCTTTACAACTCTAAAATTAGACTATGCGTTCTTCAGGTGGAAATGCATACTTTAAGGTGTTGACATAGGGTGGTTTTCTGACATCAGTGAACAATTAAAAGGCTTTCAAAGCAGTAAACATATTATTTTCTTTATAGTAAGAAGTAGAAAGGAGATAAGCACTTCCATTAAAATTTCTAAGCATTAATTCATTTGGATGAATATGGCATGACTTCATTTGAATATCTGAATGTTAATTACATTGACATTGTTATTAAAGCAATTAACTTATCAGCTATTTTTGACCATGGTTGATCAACTGCAGTAGTGTGCATGAAACTACAGAGCAATATTCACTGATGATGGTCAGATTGCTCTATATTAAAAAAAGCAACAGGCATTTATTGATGAATATTAATTTTAATTAGTACATATTTGTTGAGGAGTAATTCATCAATCATCCTTAATAATATTTGATATTGCCTATAAGCTGTTTGTATGTATGCACATCACAGTAATTTGGCAGAAGGTTTTACTACAGAAATAAATTTCTGGTTGAAGTATTGCTTTTGAAGAATAATCTACTATTTACCCATTAGGGAAGGTTGTTGGTTTATCTGAACACACTGAAAATCTAATTTTCTTTTTTAAAAATATTAATTATTCCTCCTAGCCAAAAGGACTACATCATTAACCCCAAAGGACTGGCAATAACCAAAAATAATGCAAAAGCTTTACTAAGTTCAATTAATTTGTCGTAGCAACCTAATTTTGTCATGCTTTGCTAGACAGTGTATTGTAAGTAATTCTGATGATCTCCAATTGAGTTGGGCAAACAAGGCTGCACACTAAAGCAAAAATGAAATTGTCTTGATAATTACAAAAACCATTGGCCTGTTTGGGATTTGTGATAAATGGGTTAATTAGCTACTTTTTTTATTACAACTAGACTTTCAGTGTGGTTGAGCAATGGTAATTTATTTTGCTGTGTAAACTAGGATAGTCAAATTCTATAGTTTCTATCTGTTTGGATAAAAATCTTTAGAGCTACTTGGTTTAAAATGAGACAAGTATGGCTGTGGATGTAGGTTTTGTTATTTGCACTTGGTTTGCATGATTTATGGAACTTGGTTATAAGTTAGTAATTTTTCAGTGTTTGCCTAACTGTAAAGTAAACTTTGTCTCGTTTCACAAAGACCACCAAAATCATCCTTAAGGAAAAAGAGATGCTGGTTTGGGATCTTTTAAATAGGTAGTGTAGACATCGTGAGAAGGAGTTTCTGGGAGCATGTTTTCTTTGGATTTGATGTCACACACCACACTGGTGGGTGAAAAGCTTTAGCTGAGCACTATTTATGACAAATGGTCTGAAATGATGATCAGGTAAGCTCCTGTGTTAATGTTGTTGAGCTTGAGCTGTTTACACAGCTTTGAAGCAGATCCTACAACAGGGACATAGTCATTTGAGTTCAGAGAAAGGTCCTGCGCTGATCCAGAGTGCTGCTGCACCAGCAGCCGCTTCCCTTCGTTCTGCTTAGAGAAAAAGTTTAGCTCTATCCTTGGGAAACAAAAGAGGTTTCAGACTGCAAAATATTTACAAGGGATTTTCTTCTTCTTGTTTCAATTGTAACTGGAGCATACCCTGAAGCATTTCGGAGCATATGCTATATAATCACTGCAAAACCTAGGAAAATGATTAAAAAGTTAGTCTAATATTTCTGTGTGGTGAAATCTGCGTTGCTCAGCTGAGATAGAAGGTTACACTGGTTTTGCATAATGAGATAAATCTTTTAATTTTTAATGTTTTTGTTTACAGTTTTGACTGTTATCTTCCCATTCACATTTCCTGCTGTGTCTTATCTGACTTGCTGGTGTAATCTATTCCATTGTCTGTCATCTCTCCTCAACAAAATCATCTTAATCATGGTTTTCTCCTTTTGCTCTTTTCCTGACTCTGAAATTATTGGCATGTAACGATAGCCTTGATTGCTGTTTTGTTTCAGAGATAGGAAAATTGGAAATGGAACGTTTTCCAGTACATTTTAAAATGATAAAGTTGTAGTTACAGAACTTTTTTTTTCCTTGTTTTTGTGCTTGATTTGTCTTATGGTCATTTATGCAAACTGAGAGAGTATTTTGAGCAGTGTTAGTATACAGTAGTGCCTGTAAGCATTCATCTAATGTAAATGGTTTCAGCAGTGAGTATAGAAGATTTAGCCTTATACTTGCAGTCAACACTAAATAAAATTGACATTCTGTGTGTTTTTTTTCTTTTTAGGAGAATTGTATTTTGAGATAATTAGAAAGAAATACATAACCTCCCCCCTCAAAAAAAACCAACCCTGTGTGTTCATTAAGTTTAATAGCATATTTGAAAATGATAGTTTTTCCAGATACTCTGGTTCAGTAAGAAATCTAATTACTACTTTCTCCATTACAACTTGGGAAGGATTATTCAAATATTTTATAGTCCTAAATGCACAGAGCACTTTAATCCTATTGTTTGTAGATTGTCATTCTCCTGCCCTCTTTCTGCTTGCAGTTTCCCATTAGTCACTACAGGCACATTCTGGTAATCTCAAAATCCAGGAATGTGCTATCTGGCAATCAATGTCTGCCCCCACTATTTACTTTCCACTCCTTGCATATTTTAAAATAAAAGAACTAGGCTCACAGTCTATCCTCTAGCACAGTACAACCTGTGGTTTAAAAACCCATATATAATTGGTATCTGTCCTTCTTAGTCCTCAGCTTGTCAATGCCGTCTCTTCTTGGGATCTTTTATCTGCCTCCTCATAACTCCAAAGGATTCACCTGTTTGCTTTCAAACAGACATGCCACCCTGAAGAAAGCATTAACCGAGTAAAATAAGATTTCAATCTCTTAGCTAAAAGGAAGAAGGATATGAGCATATCAGGCATAACAGCCTAAATGACAGCTTTTAAAGTTCTGTGTAACATACTCAAGTGAAGGTGCCATAAATTTGTAAGAGCAGTAAGACTCCATTTACTGCTTACTCACAGACCTCTCAAAAAGGCAAGGTCACATTCAGAGCATTGGTCATTGCAAGCTGAAAACTGGTTCTTACCCTGTCTTCTGTAGGTTCTGTAGCCTGTTTGTATCCAGTCATTTAGTTATGTGGCAGTAGCAGTGAGTTCAGGACAGTCCTTTTTTCAAACGTTCACAAGCATGATGAGTTCTGCTTCTCAAAATGCTCTTAACCCTTGTGCAATTGTCACTTCTAATATTTAATAGAAGACTTGAACTATGGGTACATAAACATTTGTGTTTATGCGTTATGTACATAAATTACACGTAATTTGGTATATGAAAACATTGCAGGACCATTATTTTTTCCTTTAATGAGAATGAGAAAGTGCTGTAGGCTGTTAGTGGTTCCAGTAGATCCTGCACACATGGCAGAATATCTTCCTCTGCTGTAGAATTCACTGCTTTTGGTTATTGCCAGTTCTACTAAATGGCTCTTCTTACTGGCACTAGTGCTGCTGAACTTGACTTTGCAGAACATACTTTGACTGGTATTTATGTGAAATAATAAGGAAGAAGACTTTCCAGACAAGTATTTCGCATTTTTCAAGCTTCTGTAAAGAAACAGGGAGGTGAGCTGTCTAATAGCCACATTGCTCCATTTCTCATTAACTGATTTGTGCTTGAGAAATCAGAAGCGTGTTTTTGCTGTTCAGAGTCATTTGCTGTCACCGTGGAACTAATTTTCAAGTAATAAGTGCCTTTCTCTTTATGAAAGGGGCATTTGCTCTGCAGCACCACGTGGCTGCTTATTTGTCACACAATTGGGATTAACTGAAGTCTTTTTTGCACCATCATATCTTGCTGCATCATTGTATGTAATTTCAGCTTCTGAGGTTTTTACCTTTTCTGCTATAGAAGTTAAGCAAATCAAATTAAGGACATCAATCCTCATTTCCTAGCGGTCTTTGAAATTTGTTGGGAGTGGGCTAAATGCCACTTGAGCCATTCTGGTTTGTTTCTGTGTTTCTGAAGTCCACTGTTCCTAAACTGAAATGATCTGGGAGTTAATAGGAAGCTGCGCTTCATAGGATGGCATGTCAGAAATCAGCTTATTTCTCTCTGTGCTTCTGAAAATAAGTGTTTTAAGCCCATTGTGTGGTTCTGACTTTTTTCACTGCATATGAACTCCAGCGTCTCCTACTCTTTGACTAATAAACCAGCCTGGTTTTCCAGTTCAACAGATTGGTTTCACAAGTACATTGCCAGGTGAGAAGCATTCACAAGTAGCTTTGCTGACGGGGGGAAAAGGCTGCCAGAGCAGATTTTAGGAAAGAAGAGCTTTTGCCTCCCATCTTCTTGGAGATTGATGATGCTAACAGACTGGTTAGTTGACTTGTTACAGGGCCTTCTGGTTACCCTCTGTCACACACACCTTGCTTGATGATATACCAACAGAAATGATGTCTCCAAATAGATTTACAGCTGGTGTGTACTTCTTACAAAAATTCACAGCAGTTGCTGTCAAGTAAGCACCAGGAATGCTTTTGTTTTATTTAATGTCTTCTTATGAGGCATGAAGCAGTCAAACACCCATAGTTAAATGTCTGATAACAGTGTGACTTGTTTAATGTTCTATAACCACTGCACATTCAAAGGAGAGCCTTGTTTGCTGCGGAATTGATTCTTGAAAACAATGAAATGTTTTTGTGGGTCAGAGGAACTTCTGTCACAGCATGGGTGTAGTGCTTCCAGCTTTTTTCAGGAATGCAGGTTAGTGGAACTCTTCTGCACTTTTGTGCTTGTTACAAAGATACGATGTAAAGCAGCTTTTGCCTAGGTGTTCCATGAGGTTGTTGAAGCCCAGAAATTCATGGGAGCTTTTAAATTCAGTGGAGTTGAGTTTGGTAACAATACGGTGGTTTATTTTCCCATCAGGTTAAGCAACTGTTACAGTTGTACTGCTAAAAATCCTGCCTGCAGTGTTTAAAGAAGGGATTAATGTTGGTCACTTATTCTGCTCTGCTTAGCGTATTTCATTATCTATCAGAGCTATAATATTTGCAATATTTATGTTGTGACTACATGTCTGTTGTGCTTTTTTCTCGTTGCTTCTGGGGCCTCAAAAAGATGAGGAGAAATGTATAATAGACTGTGTTTAAATTACTCTATGCAATAAGGGTAGGTAGTTTTATATGCTATAAAGTATAGCTTGCTATCTTTCACAGAATTTCTGAGGGCAAAATTAGGTTACCTCAATAAAACCATCCACTAAAATCATGCAGTGTGGCTCAAATTCTTTGGTAGTTGTGAAGATGGCAATATGAGAAGGTTCCAGGGGTGTCAGTGGCCTCCTTATTTGAGTTATATTGTTAGTATATCAATGTCATGGAGAATAGAAAGGGCTAGGTTTTCTTTTCTATTTTTTCTCATTTTTCCATTTAAATGAGAAGTACAAATAACGCTGTAATGCTGCCTTACATTTTTCTATGTCAGTTGCTGTAAGGACGTGTGTCTGACTATCAGTTTGTCTAAATCTCTCATTAAGGAAACAAAGGCTGGTTCATAGGAGGCAAGCATCTGGCCTAGCATTTCTTGAGATTAGGAAATAGTTAATAGATAGCATTACTGCTTTATTTCCTTCAGTGTCACTATTTTTTTAAAGCTAGTTAAAGTCATCAATTTGCTGTTCTTTCTTCCCGAGCATTTCTGTGTGATCACAGAGTTTTGAAGCTGTCCCTGTTAGTCTTTAATTTTTTATTTCCAGTAGGCTGTAGGCCATCATAGACTGGTGTGATATTAATGGGCCTAATTGAGATGAAGTTTAATGGTTTTTCTCACACACTTCATCATTAGGCCAGTGGCACATTTTATTGTCGTCTTTTCTCTGTGGTTGTTGTGTTAGCTGGTCCTAATTATAATTAAATGTTTCAAGGCTAGGCAGAAGAACACTTAAATTTTTTTCCTCCCGCCTGAGTCCTTTTTAGGATTTGTTTGCTTGTTTGTTTTTTCCTCCTCCTTTTTTCCCTACTATTCTAAGGGGTTTATTCCCATCCTGCTTACCACAGTCTGGAACAAAATGTTTTTATTTACAAGCTGTTTTCATTCATCCAGATCACAGCTTAAACCAATTTGCACATAGCTCATAAAATCTCTTTAATTTTATTTGGCCAATGTTTAAAGCATACTTTAGGCAATCGCATGAATGGGTGTCATAAATATATCTCATGGACAATTCTAGCCTCTTGAAACCCCTTATATTAAGGAAGAAATACTTCTTTCATTTCTAAAATGGTAAATCATGTCTATAGTGATCCTTAAGACATGGTAGTAAAAAATTTTCCTGATTTATCCCCATGCTACCGTGATTACTTGTGTAATAGTATAGCTCTACAAGTTCTACCGCCTAATGGGTAAATTTACTTTTTAAAGCTGCAACTGAATGCATCTTGTGCAGTCAGTCCTCTTTTTCTTGCAGTTATGTTGGCTTTGTAGTTGAATGGTTCCATAAAGAATGAGGTGTCTGTTTAACAGTAATGAAGTTAGTTTTCTGGTGATTATTGTAATATGAGAAAGGTGCCTTGAGGGAGCAGCTGCTGAACACATGAGAAGTGATGGGTTTCTTGGGATGCATACTTTTAAAGTATTACTGATGTATAGTCATTAGTAGTTCTTTAGTTTGCTTTAGTTTTTACTTTAGTTCTGTTGTGCAAACTGGACATTCATTGTGGACAGTAATGCAGTTCTGCCTTTAAAGCAGATTACTTAAGTGTATTAAAAGAAGAAATAGTCCAGTGGCAGATTATATATCAACATTTAATGAAAACATAAGTAAAGGCTTAGCTGTGCCAATGAGGCATAATGGTTATACTTTTGAGTAGTCTTGAAGAAATAAATAAGATTGCCACCTTAACTTGCAGGACTTGCAGTGAGTATTAGCTTTGTCATTCAGCTCATCACTTGGACCTGCTGCAACAGCAAAACTTTGGGATGCATCAGATTTCAAAGATGAATAATACAGTCAGAAAAATGCTGCTATATTTCAATGCCACACTGTATTTCAATATCACAACGTATTTTTGTGTCTTTCCTGTGTTTGGCAGTTTTAAGACAAAAAGTGATGATAAAAATACTGCAATCAAATTCTTAAAAGGGGCTGCATGACCTTACCCCTTTATATCCTCTAAGCACGTTTATTGTTGCTACCCTGTGTACAAAGACTGTGAAAATACCTCCAAAGTAAATTGGCTTTCTCCAGGTTCTAACTCAAGCACTGTTAGTTCACATTCTACAGCTTTTTTGCTAATGCTTAGTCAAGTTCCACAGCTGTACTGGGCATTGATAGATCCTTCTTAGTGATCATAACAGTGATGATAATGGCAATAATAATTTAGGTAAGAGTTTATGCTTAGAGTATTTTAGTGGAGGCAAGGCTATATGTGAAAAGTATACAGATATCAATACCTTTGCTGTTCCTCAGAGCATTTCTAAGTTCATTGTCTCCTTTCTTTATTCCTTTCTGTTTCTGTGTTAACAGTCTACATAGACTTGGCAAATTATGGTGTGTGAGCAAATGTGATAATCCAGTTTTCTTTCTTTTACCTGCTTTCTTGGCATCCAGATGGATGACTGAGAGTTTAATTTAGGCAATACAGTGAAAACTGGAAGTGAAAGTAGTATTGGAGAGCAAACCTGAATCAGGAGGTGACACTTCTGACAGGTATTCACAGCTTGGATCTACGCTGCAAGCAGTGATGTGATTTTCTTGCACACTTCTTCAAAAGATCTTCAGGAATTTCTGGGAAACATTGCTGGAACACAGTAGTTAGTTATAAACATGTTAAATGTCAAATGAATAGAAGTTAGTTTTCTGGAGTAAAATTTAACACTTGGATTAGATACGGGCATCTTCAGAATATAAAGATGTCTTTTGATCTTGGGGTTTCCTACAAATTTAACTTTGCTTTTAACTCACCACTGTGCTTTATCAGCTTTGTTTGCAGTTGCTGTGTACATATTTAATCTGAATATGGTGCATTCCATACTTTGGAAGTGCAGTGATACGCTTGCCTTGGAACCTGTTTTGCAGTGGAAGGTGTTGAGGTCTGAGTTCTGTCAATAGTTGGTCTTTTGCAATGCCATCTGGTGTCAATTAAAGGAATATAAAATTCCTTGTTTTCTAAGTATTCAAACTGAAAAATAAACTTAAGAGAATGACAAAATACAACTGAAGTTCAGTGTAAAACCAGCCTAAATTTTATGTTAGACACATCTTTTTTAAAGAAAGGGGAATTTAAAAGTAGAATAATGGGTATTTGTTACTCTTTTGAAGTCTATGTGGTTAGTCCTGTTTTGTGTTACTCATTAGGAAATAATCTGGGATATGCTGTTTGTGGAAGTCAGAAGGCGTTTTGGATTTCATTGGTAACTTGGCCTGCAAATAGCTTCATGGCACTGTAGTAAGTGGCTTCCATTTCTGCCTTCCATAAACCAAAATGTTCTACCTGCAAGACTGAGGAAAAAAGATACTGCTTTCTATCTTTACTTTAAAATATTAATTAAAACCTGAAGTATTTTTTAGCCAACTTGGATATGTTGTCTATTTATGGACTTCAGCGCCCATATCACCTGGGATTTCTGGGATTTCTACCTGGAGAGCCTCTCCCTATTTTTTTTGTCCTCTCAGAGGAATTTTGTAAATACATAGTTTTTTGCTGACAGTGGAGGTCATGGTTTTGTTTTATTGTGAATCTAACAGATGGTATTTTAGAGGACAAAAAGGACTTTGCTGCCTGTGCAAAAACTTGATCTCAGTACAACTTTCACTTGTGGTTACTGTAAAAACTTACTAAGCAGATTATTCTAATTGAACTGATTGACCCAGTCCTTTGTCTCTTTCAATTTATCTTTCATGTATCCATCAACCTGTGCCTTAGAAAATGTCTAATTTGGAAATGCTAGCACTTGGAAGACATCTACCTTGATTTCTAATACTTTTAAGATTTGTGATTGGGGTAATTGGATTAACTTAAAATGATCATTCTTTTTGATTAGTCATAATCTCAAAAATAGCACCAGAGAGTAAGACCATTTTCAGGAGTTAAGCATCAGTATTGACTGTTTCATTTTGCTTCTCTGGGCTCAATGAAGAGATTAGCCATCAAAGCCATCTTGCAGTCTTGCTTCTATGTAGAGTTTAACTGTGTGACTTGATTTGCTGTAAAGGTTTAGATGCTTGTTCATTTAGATTAGATTCAATAAGATGGAAAAAGACTATGTTTCTGTTAGGTTCTGTGTAATACCGATGATGATAATAAATTCACCAGCTAGGCTCCTAGCTAGAATTTAGTTGGGCTTTGTGCTTTAAGTTCTACAGTTCTAGGCTTACGCAAACATAGATACCTTGGAAAGCAGATAGGAACAGTCACTTATTCCCATTAGAATAAACACAGACTCACCATGAAAGTTTAGTAGGAATAAGAAAAAATGCTGTCTGTGTCTTCAGTCTCTTGAAAACTTGGCCCTTCCTTTTATTTTATTTTTTTTTCTTCTGGATTGAGGAAAATCTCTTTTTGTAAGATGTGGGAATTTGAGAAATGTTTACTTACAGCCCATATCTCACCTTTTTCGTCATCTAAGGATGTAGCAAGAGGAAAAATACAGTAGAACCAATCATCTAACTGTAATCACATGTAATTATGCATTTCATGTAGTTAAGCATTTCATTTTTGCTTTTATTGTTTCTTGTCAACAGATTGCTGCTTTTCACTGTCTGCTGGTTGCCAACAGATGGCAGCAAAGGATTGAAAAGGAGCTTTGGTTTATTTTGTTTGAACAAATAATTACCTACCAAGGAGCAATCAAATATCACTGAAGGCATGTTTTCTTCATCTCAGCAATAAAAGATAAATTTTTAAAGATGCTTTTTAGTGATCAGACAACACAAGAAAAATAAAACTTATGATTATTTTTCAAGGTTGTTTTTAAGCTCATCTATCTTATTGTGAATGCTTCAGACTGAAATTCTTTCAAATCTGGTACATTAAGGAGCACTGTCATTCTGTCATCAGCATGCACAGGCAATGAATCGCACTCTTTGGGGTTTTTTTTCCACTAAAATCTGTATTTCAGATCAGCTTATGGCGCATGACAGTTTCATGGAATTTCCTGACACAAAGGCCCAGATTCACAAGCAATTCAGGGGCTTGACTTCCTGCAATGAAGATCCTACCATGTTTTCCCATTCTGCATGGATGCCCAGGAAAAGAGCTTTAAGTATGGAGTATTTTTTAGTGGAGAGGCACAGGAGTAGTTGAGAAGAAACAAACAAAATGTATACATCTGGAATCTTGTTGCTCTTTAGAACTTAGGTGCCTACCATCTGCCATAGAAGAATTACCTGCACTGCCTGGACAACCTTTGGCAAGAGACTTAAGGCAGCACAAGTAAGCAGTGCCTGAAGCTGTAGGTGACTTCCAGTTCTGACAGCATTGTTGCAGCTCAGTTGAACTGTGTAACTCAAACTCTCTAGCTTGGTGATAGTGCCACATCCTTCCAAGCACAAACCAGAGTTTCTGTCAAATAATGTGTTGGTCCATGTGACAGTTTAAATTTAGATTAGCACTTTTGGACAATCAGGGATTACTGCGAGACTAGGACATACCTGATGTTGTCCCATAGCCCAAGGAAGACTGTGCTGTGCTTTGCATTTGGAATACAGGGTTAGGTGGTGGTGGTTTCACCTGGGCTTTATGTGATGGTTTCCCCTGGGTTTTATGTGATTGCCAAGTTCAACCTGTTTTGGGCTGGAGGATTTACTATTTAAAGTTGCTTTTTCTCTGATCGTTCTGGTTTATCTTGTATTTGTTTTTCATTTTTTAAATCACTCTGTACCAAGTGCCTAAGTGCTTTTCAATCACCCTGGTCTTTTCATGCTGCCTCTTTGCTTTGTCTCATCGCATACTGCAAATTTCCTATTTCTGCTGTGTCTTTCTTGCACTTCCACTAGCAATATTAGAATAGGGGAATTACAGATCAGTCAGTCTCACCTCTGTGCCTGGCAACATCTTGGAGCAGATTCTCCTGGAAGGCATGCTAAG
>WYDI02017101.1:0-14441 GCA_009867235.2 Psittacus erithacus
AGTGGGTGGTGTCCCTGCCCATGGCAGGGGGTTTGGAACTAGATCATCTTAAGGTCCTTTTCAACCCTAGCTCTTCTCTGATTATATGATTCTATGGGGCAGCCACAGCTTCTGTGGGCAACCTGTGCCAGCATCTCACCACCCTCAGAATGAAAATTTTTTCCTGATGTCTAATCTAAATCTTCTGTCTTTCAGTTTAAAGTCATTCCCCCTTGTCCTGCCACTACATGCCCTTTTAAAGTCACACATTTTCCATTTGTCTTTTATTGGATCCTGAAACTGACATCAAAACTTGGGTAATCTGAAAGACCATCAGGGAATTTAAAGTACATTGATTAAAAAAGAAAGAAAGAAACAAGAAGAAAGTAGAAAATGACAATGTGTTCTAGTAAAGTGTTTTTCACATGCAGCTTTCACCACTTCTCTCTGAGCAATGGTTTATTTCTTGTGACTTCTCAGTTTTTCGCAAGGCAAACCGAGTGAATGAACACAGTGTTGGCTGAGTGACTGGGAGCTGTATGCTAGCTCAAAAGTAAAGACTGTAAGTAGCTTTATGCATCTTTACTGGTGTAATACATTCAGAAGGTCTAAAGACTAGATCTAAGCAATGATCTTTAGAAATCAACACTGCACTTAATTCATCATTTGTACAATTCTATGGGCTTCAGTGGAGTTACAGTAAAGAGGAACCCAGCCCATCATCTTCTAAAAGAGATTGTATCATCTGCCTTTGTAATAGCTTTAAAGAGACTTCCACTACTTACAGATAGTGTTGTAACATGACTCAGGTTCTGTAATTTATCAGAATACCCTGCAAGCATCATTCGAAACATGTTGTTTATGTTATTTAGTTTACCAAAGTTAATGGGTAGTGATCGATGCCAGGAGTGTGAAATGGATCCTGGAGTGCCATAAGAGCTCTTGCTGACCTGGAAGCCTCTCCTTTGTGTAGTATCTTGCTGACCCACTTGCAAGCAAGGATCACATATGGGTGTGGACCTAATTATGCCAGCAGGCAATGAAGAGGAATGTCTGATTTAGTTTCCTTTGAAGGAAATCTGATAAACGCATTAACTGCTTGGAGAATACAACCAGCACATGGTAAACAGAGAAACAAAATCTCTCTCTTCACATCAAATTGCTAATACAGGCACTGCCTAAAAGCATGTAAAAACTCTGGGTACTACTCTCCCTTTTTTCTGCTGACTTTTATGAGCAAATGCTTTCCTTGGAAGTTGCTACAGTTATACATTTCTAAAAGGAAAAATGTACAGCTTTGAAAACTCCAGCCAGAAATGCACCTCTGTCATGAACCAATGTGTAGAAAAGTGCCATACTTCAGTTAAAGACTTGCAGAATGTTGACTGTAAGAGGTCATGGAGCACAACAGCTCCAGCCCTGCCTTCATTGGTCACAGAAATGATGCTGTGGCATTCTTGTGAACATAAAGCATAGCATAACAAATCCATTAGTGTGGAAAGCATAGGTCAGACTTAATTAAAGCCTGCTTATGCCAGAAGCCTATTGTGTCACCTTGTAAATAGCAGCTCAGGTGGTGTAGGGGGAAACAGAGATGTTCTCTGGAACAGAGATGTTCTCTGGAACAGCTCTTCTGTTATTGTGTATATTTTTGGTAACACCGAACTAACTGCTGTCACTGAAGGCGATTTCTTACAAACACATGAAAAAATATAACCCTCATCTTACGAGCAGAAACAAGCCATCATCTCTCGTGGAAGCTTTGGAGATATACCTAACCATGGCTGCCCTACGTATCCGTGATGTGCAAGAATCCATAAAGTTTAAAACTACCCCATCACCTTGCAGACATTTTTGGAAGATGACAAGAGATCAATGCATTCAAATACAGGTGCAAACTACTTGTAAAGAGTGGTTGCTGCCTTTTGCCATCTGGAGAACTGCCAAGTCTGACACATCTCATGTTTGGGAGACGTGTACCTCAAGTGTGGCTCTATAGACTGCTCTGTTAACTGTGGGCAACACCCAAATACCCAGCTGCATCACAAGACAGGAGATTTCAAAGAGCACTGGATGATATTCATTCTTCTTTCTAGGATTGTCTTTTTTATTACTTTATGAACATATTCTGGCTGTGAATAACATGAGCCTCTTTTGACGTGCCACATATTTTGACCAAGATGTTTCTCTGTGTGCAATCTAAGGCACAGAATATAGGCCAAATGTTTCAGAAGCATATTCATTACTCCATACTGGGAATTGCCACAGTAAAATATTAAATAGACTAAAATAATAGCTTCTTTAAGGCACCATTGTGTCATCAATCAAATGCAGATGGCCCAATTAATATTATGCAAACTCAGTATTTTGCCTGGAGAATTTCTAGCAGCTAGGGTCACAACAGAAGATGCCTCCCAGGAAATGAAGGATTATAAGGCTAAAAAGGCCCAAAATCTCCTGAGGAAAAATGATGAATGTAAATTTAAAATAGTGTCATACCAATCTTGAAAAGATTCTTCTACTTAAAGATATTTGGGACTCCAAAAGAGTTTGGCAAAGGCAAGTCAGTTTTTATGAAGTGCAAAATAGAAAGGAGGTCCAACACATTCATACAACTACACAATTTAAAAATTATGTAACATACAAATCAGAATTGATGCTTTTTTTCC
Source organism: Psittacus erithacus (assembly GCA_009867235.2). Taxonomy (NCBI): domain Eukaryota; kingdom Metazoa; phylum Chordata; class Aves; order Psittaciformes; family Psittacidae; genus Psittacus; species Psittacus erithacus. Next base: position 2,649 of record WYDI02017101.1, read on the forward strand.
AGAATGACCTCCATTATGGTATCTTTCTTGGCTGTTACCAAATTCTGTACATGTTACCTAATAAGCTGAATCAGATGTTCAGAGAAATTATAGCAAGCCTGCGAAAAATCAGTTCTTAAAATACAAAGCATTAAGTATTCAGTAATGGATTTGCCTTCTCTTCCTTTTACCTAGAAAATATTCCTTTGGTCTCTTGACCAGATTTCAGAAGGTGCTTGTTTGCTCTGATTGCTCTCAAATGTAGGAATGGCAGCCCCTGGATAATTAGGAGAAACTGCGCTCTCGAATCCAACTGCCTGGACTTTCCATAAAGGCTAATGATACCTTCAATATCATTCTTTAGATAGCATTCTATTTTCTATTTTTATAGAAAAGATATGAGTTCTTATTTTCTTATGCACCTCTCTTTTCCTAAAGGCCATATAATCAGATGCTTCACTTCATGTTGGAATAGTGTATTAATTCATACAACCATAGAACTATAGAACGGCTTGGGTTTGAAGGGACCCTAAAGATTATCTCGTTCTGATACCCTGACATAGGCAGGGACACCTTCCACTAGACCAAGTTGCTTAAAACCCCATCCAACCTGGACTTGAACACCGCCAGGGGTGGGGCAGCCGCAGCTTCTCTGCGCAGCTTTTTCCAGGATTTCATCACCCTCACAGAGAAAAGCTTCTTCCTAATAACTAATCTAAATCTACCTTCTTGCAGTTTAAAACCATTGCCCCTCATTCTATCAGTTGCCTCATAGCAGTGTACATCAATAATCTTTCCATGAATTAAAATTAGAAATAAGCCACCTTTTTGAGTACAGCATTATAAATGTGAGCCAGATCTGGTAATATCAAATAAAGCCTTAGCATATGCTCCACTAACTAACAGGGAAAACTTGTCCAGAGTGGGTCCTAGGTTACCAGTGAGTCCTCCTTGATACTTGTCAGTGGTCCCACATTCACTTTCATGTGCTTATTTGTCCCAGTTGCTGGACCATGGACACACAGGCTCAGTGACTAGTGATCTGACTCCAACTGCTGGCGCTCAGACCCCCAAACACATGTGTGCATTGAGTAAACTGAAATGACACCGTGTGATTTTGATGGTGTCAGAAGCAATCATACATAGCAAAATTTTGCATACACTATTCAAAACTAGATATTAAAATGTCTGTGCACACTGTATTAGTGAAAAAACTGCAAGTTAAGAACAACTGAAATTACCTTTTATATGTGTTTAATTCTCAGGCAGATAATTTGTTACATGCATAATGAGGTGCACTACTTAAAATGAATAATTATTTGACTGCCTCTTATCACAGCCTGGTGAATTTAACATGTTATGATTATCTTTATAACTGGGCAATACTGTGTGCTACTTTACCAAATGAATTAGCTACTCAAGTCTGCTACAAGAGATGTAAGAAATGGGGCCATGCTATCAGTCAGTGGTGACACCATGGGGCAGGCTGGCTGCCCGTTCCCTGCCTTCACTATAAATCCACGTGACTCTTCTGTTGCCCAGCATAGCAATAAAGCCAATCTATTTACAGACAGTAACAACCTCTTCAGAGACTTTCATGCACAGAGGTGATAAAGAAGAGTAAGACTAGCTCAGAAATCCCCTGCTTGCCTTATTTTTTTAAGGAGAGACTATTTCCCCAATGTGCATACAGGAAATAGAAATTTTATCCTTTGTGAAAATATCTCAATAAACCAGCCTATTTGTGTGCTTACATCTCACTGCTTGCAGTACTGGAAAGGAAAAATCCATGGGTGTTTAGGCCTCAGAAACACAAACAGGCAGGTAGAGTCTCTTGAAATGCACTGGTCTTGCCCTTCGCTCCTCTGCTGCAAACATTCCTGTAATAACTCAACACAACTGTTGTAAGGTGTGCTCAGCTGCTAGATGAACGTCCTTCTGGTAACAACGACTGAAACACCCAGCAATGCATACTGCAAATATTAAACCCAGGAAGGTTACAGCCATAAGGTCATGCTGAGGCCTACTTATCGGGATGGGCTGTGTCTTTCCTTTGGGGATCCACCAGTTCAATACCGCAATCCAGCAGAAGAGATTCTAATAAAACATGTTAGTCTCTTCTTCACTCACTTTTATAAACTGCTTCCCTAAAGAATTTTGAGGTTTATACGCAACCCTTGGCTACATGTCACAGTGGGTGGATTCCCAGCTAAGCTCCTCAGGGCTATAGAGATTGAAGCTATTCCCAATAACCATAATGCTGCTCTTGAATTTTCATTTGTTGTCACAGACTTTTTTTCCTTTGTCAAGGCTTATAATCTCCTAATACCACAGTAAACATCACTCTTAATCACTGTTCTTCTAATAAGAATAATCCTCTTCCATTGTCCCTACTAACGCTTTCTTCTGGCATTAGTAACACACAAATACTGAGCTGAAGATCATTGTACTCTATTTTTGCTGGCTGTTTTCCTGAGAAATGTATTCTATTTATGGCACATGTTGACACAGCTGGTTTCAATTTTTTTCTCATGCATAGCAATCTGGGAAAGCCTGCCATACTGCTGTATGTAGAAACAATCATGCCAGGCTTTTGTTCCCGTGAGCATCCCAACCTATGGGTCCTTTCTACTGCCTGGGGAGGCCATCCTTATGTTCACTTGCCAGATTGTCCTCAGCTTCCTCAGCAGAGCTGGAGACCCAACACTGGGGAAAAGGCCAGGGATAATACTGAGAGGAAGACAATGCTTCTCCAGCCTAAGGCCCTGTTCTCCACCCACTATTTTGGAATAGGAGTGTCTGCACATGGAGTTAATCAGGGGTAAGTCCCTATGCAGACAAGCCGTCATACTAAATGCACCACTATGAAGGATGCTGAGGCCTCTAACCACATCCTGGGTAGTGGATGTTCACCACAGATTCTCCCAGCACTGTGCCTTTATGCTGCAATCTAAACTTGAGTCTTCAATCTCAGCAAAGATCAAAAAGAACATACCCAGAGCTCTGCTATTAACTTGAAGACCTTGTATGATGATGACTAATGTGATAGCTGTCATACTTCACCTGCACATTTAAAAAGCCTTTGAAAATAACTAATTCAGCTTCATAGTACTACTGTAAAGAAGGTTTTCAAATGCGTCACACTGCAAATATTTCACACCTATGTTCAATCTTTGTATGTGTATGTCAGACAAACAATGCTTTATTTTTCTCTTTCTAGCTGAGCTGACAGAACATTGACAATTTTGTGAGTTGCATTTTTTTGTGGGAAGGCATGCAAAGCAACTGGGAAAATGATTCAATGTGATGACCCTCTGAATTCCTGTGGGAGTCCATGTTGAAAGCATACTTTTTCTACTTTCACATTTTTGGACAAAATTAAAGGCAAAGTTCCAATTTCAATTCCCAGTTACTGCTGTGTAAAACTACAGTAACTCCACCAAAACCATGGGTATTACACTAGATTTATGCTGCTCTGAGATCAGAATTTGGACAGCAGGCTTTGTGGTCAGTGCCTGACTATAAAGCTTTTCAACTTGAGGGTTTTGTAATCATGTCTCCCAGAATTCTTTTCCGAAGAATGTCAGAAGATACTTCAGACAATGCTGCATTTTTCTTTTAAAAATCTGTATTTTGTTTAATGAGTGAATGGAAATGTAATCTTACAAGTAAGAAGTACAATAAAGCTAGAGAAAGGAACCAGGAACACTTAATTACTTTAATTTTCTCTTTTGCCAATATCCATATTTGAATCTGCTAAGCTGATGCTAAAAATGGAATTACCGTTCAAAATTGTGAAGAATTGATCAAATTAAGTTCAGTTCAAAAATGGATATAGTGATTTTTTATGCTTGCTTGGCAGGGTTTGCACTGGGGAACCTTTGGGTGGGACTGAAAATTTGAGGGTCCTTGGGTTACATCATCCCTCAGGTCTTGGTCATGTACCACAGGTCTCTTTTACCTACCAGTCCTCCTCCTCCCAGCTATTATTTCACCTCCTGTGGTGTTCACAAACTGGCTGTGCAAGTGATAGCCCCACCATGGGGATCTGTTCCAGGCCTTCCTTCCAGCACCAAAATGGTCTCTATCTCCAGTCCAGTCAGAGACATCCCTCCTACAACAGGTGAAAAGCTGACTCAGTACACCTACTGACAATTTTTACTTCATTTAATTTATTGCTTCTTAACACCAACTTCTAAATATTGATTAGAGTACTGAGAAAAAAAAAAAGGAGACCACAAAAAACACTCAGCACCTCTCCTCACCCCATCCTAGTCTCAGTTTCCCTTACACTTGCACAGAGTTGCAATCAGATAGCCTCAGTTTCTTTAGTGTGGCAAAGGGTGGCATAAAAAGTTGAACTGGACAGGTTAGAGGCCTTGTACCTGTTTAAGCGATCAGAATGGAGAGCACCATGTACATTATTATTAACTCTATTTAAGCCCTGGTGCCAGCTGTGGGAAGAGCAACAATTAATGTTGTGTCAGGGATGATGAAAACATCCAGCCATACCAGTGTGCATTAATCATCTATCCACTAGTCACATGGATCTGGAAGCAGTGTTCGTTTATTCCTAGGCATTTCTACCAGTAAGAGTTGCAATCAGTAACATTCTGCTCCTCTCCCAGATGCTGTAGAAGGCAGTATCGTGCTGCCTAAGGACAAAAGTGCCCCAAGGACTGCAGCCCAGCTGCTGCCGCTCTGTGTAGAGAGTCATAGAATTATAGAATAAACCAGGTTGAAAAAGACTTTTAAGATCATCAAGTCCAACCATTGGCCCAGGATTGCAAGGCCGCTACTAAACCATGTCACTAATGGTCTCATCTACATAGTTTCTGAACACTTCCAGGAATGGTGATTTCCCCACTGCGCTGGGCAGCCTGTTCCAGTGCCTAAGCACCTTCTCTGTGAAGAAATTTTTCCTAATATTCAAACTAAATCTCCCCTGGTGCAGCCAGAGGCTGTTACCTCTTCTCTTACCAGTTCTTACCTGAGAGAACAGACCAACACCTATCTCTCTCCATCCTCATTCAGGCAGTTGTAGAGAGAGCCTTCTCTTCTCCAGACTAAACACCCCCAGTTCCCTCAGCCATTACTCATCAGACTTGTGCTCCAGTCCCTTCACCAGCTTTGCTGCAACAAGTCTTCACAAAGTGCTCCCTAGATCTAGTGTTTGCAGTAGAAGCAGTATTGTAGAAAACTAACACTGTGGGAGGACCTGGATGTTGTTATTGCTTCATATGTTGTGGTGTTCCGATAGAGTATAATTTATTTCTTAGAATCTCATAGATAGGAAGTTTAATTGCTGCTGCTGTAAGAAATTCAGCATTTGGTTCTTCTAAATTTTTGAATCTTCAACAGCAGTCCAGAGTTTATTTATACATTTCTCTCACTCTTGCCCTCTCTCTCATTCACACTCACTCCCAGATCCTATGAGGCTATCTTTAGGCTTTCAGGCAGCTTGGATAGTTACTGGAAATTACCACCTACTTTCATTTTAATTTCAAATCTTAAAACCAAAACCAAACCAAAACCAACACTGTAAACTGAACTTTAGTTATTAAAAATATGCAGATATCAGTGCAGCCTGGATTGATGTAAATTTTCATAGAAGCTTGAGCTGTTTGACATCTAAGCTTTTTCTGGAAGTTTCACTGCTACCCCAGTCAGTCCCACATAGTACTCTGCTATGCTATAACATACTGCCAACGGATATGACAGAAGCTGAATGAATCATGGGAAAGATTGGAAAATATCACTAACAAGGAAAATGCAAGAGCTCTATTGGACACACACCACCAGGAATGGAGGATTGCAGGGAGAGAGGTAAATGTAATGCCTGCTGTGAAATGTCCTGTCTCTTCAGAAATCACTTCTGTGGCTGAGAGAAGTAACAAACCTATTATCAAAGGCTCAGAGCAAAGCAGACACTGAGCTTTGCAACTAGCCAGAGTATGACCTGACTGTCTCATGTTCACAAAATTTAATTTGAATTAGTCTTTTATTCATCATATATTCTAATATAGATACCCTATTTAAGCCTTTTTAAGGCTCTTCTATTCACACATTCAAATATTAACATAGGCAGGGTGTATTTTCAGGATGACATATGACTAAGCCATCACATTTTAGTCGGCTGTGCTGAAAATTTACCTTTTAAAGACACAAAGCATCTTCCCATGTGGTGCAAGCTAATCTTCACTGTTGTCTTTTCTAAATTATGGATGCTGGTTTAGACTCTATCCAGCTCACATCTCCCCTGTGGAAATAGCTGGTTTCTGAGTGCATTTTAATCTGAGGTATTGCTGTATAGCCACACAGTTTTATTCACTTTGTTATGACCTGTTCCTTTCACCATTTCTTTTTTCTCCCTTGGGAAATCTACATTTACATGCAACATCTGTCCCCTATCTAATTCTTGGGAAGGAAAGCTGATGTTGTGATAGTTTCCATCCATGTGTCAAGCTACCTGTCAAATGTGCATGCCTCTTCCCCACACCTTATTTTTTGTTTGATGTGAGTGATCTGTTCTGTCCCTCACTGCAGGCAATAGGGTGAATCCTTTGACTACACCTAGCATGGCTACAGCTTGCGTGCTTCTCTCCCAGGGTTGTGCTGTCAGGTCAGCTCTGCAGGAAAGGCCATGGCCCTAGCAAATATGAAGCAGTCTGTGCCTCTAGGCAAGACGAATGTGAAGGATCCTACTTTGGCTAGTTTATGCTTGTTGCTGACAGCAGACCTGGAGGAAACTGGTTGCATAGTAAAGTTTGAATTAAAAAAGATATCCAAGTCCATCAGCCACTTCAGTTTGCTTGCAAGGGGAAAGAAGCACTTCAGACTCTCATTAAGATACAGTTTTAAGTGTTTGTGCTTGTTACAGAAGCAGATCTGTGTGCTGCAAGGCGTGCTTATTCAACTGAGCCAGCTCACTGCTACAAACTCCCTTTCACAAACTCTTGGATTTCCTTCATGCTTTCTTATTCCTCTCAGGAGAAATACAACTGCCTCTTAGATGTCAACATTTAGATATAATGATGATAAATGCTACATAAAAGATGAAGGCATCCAGAGACAGGAAAAGATTAGTCTCTTGCTACCTATGGTGATTAAAAGTTTCATAGTAATTTTTGAAATCATAGGTGTGTTCACTTTCCTCCTTTCCTGGACAAATACCAAGTTAGCATGCTGTCAGCTTTTTATATAGAGCTTTCTAAAGATGGAAATTTTTCCTTTCACTTCCTCTGATCCCAAGCTAAGCAGTTTCAGTACTTGCTCAGTCCTATCCTGGAGGCGGCTGAATTATGATAACTACCCACATAGTAACTTTCAACTGCAAATAGTAATATGATTTCATTACAAATCATACCTTCTGCTATATTAGCCTCTTATGTACCTTCATACATCTTGCTCACCATTAACAAAACTTTCTGCCGCAGTAGTTACTAGAACATTTTATTGCGGCTGTTCTTGCCATGTCCTAAATTCAAAGGCAGAGTAGCACGGACACAAATCAAGGAAATTCTGACACTGAATAGGTCAGTAGAGTGTGAGATAGATAAGTGTGAGACACTGTGGAGCTGCTTGCAGGGGCTGAGCTGGAAATGCCGCTGTCAAGGCAGAGTAAGGTGTTGTGGGAGAAAAGAGCACATTCTCCCTCACACTCCAGAAATTTGACTTTCCTGCTGCTCTCTCCTATGTGTTTTTCTCAATATGCAGATGTTTGGGTGTGAAGTTTATAGTACTGAGTGCTCATCCTACCCCTTTATTACCCCAAGGCCTAAGATAGCTTAATCTTCTCCTAGCACTTAATGGGGTTTAGGTTCCCAGAAATGTCACCAGGTCTCATCAGCAAGGCTGATGAAGCTTGCAGACTTCATGCCTACTTCACGTACTCATTGAGGTGTGGACTGTGAAGTGGTTTGATTGCTCAAATCATGTTGCAGTCTGAGAGATGCTGACCCTGTCAAAAGCTAATTATAGTTCTCCAAAGTACGTAAAGGAAATGGAGCTAAAATTAAAAAACGGTGGTATGTAGATGCTACTGGTGGAATAATATTCATTTCCCTCTGCTGTCACAACAGGGAAATAAAAAAAGTTGCCGTTTCATAGACATCAGCCATAACATGCTTCCTATCTCCAGTTTTCATGTGTGTGTCCTTTTGCTTACAGATTGTCAGAAATTTCTCAGCAGTGACCCTTTTTCATTGTTTTTCAGTGTTTGCCATTTTTCCTACCATTTTTCTGCTGGTGTTACTCTTCCTGTTTTCTCTTGAGGCATTCTGTTATCTACTCAAAGCTTCATATTATTTCCTCCCTATTCACCCATGCTTATTTTAGTTGCTTTTTCCTTCCTCTTACTTTTTCTATCAACTTCCTATGTATCCTATGTCCTCCTTGCTTTCCTCCACACTTTAGCCAGTTGTCTACTCAGAAATCTCTAATATTTGGCCATTGTGATGTAAATGTAATTCATCAGAAACATCTAGAAACCAGAACAATTTCAGCCTCATAAACAGTGTCCTCATACAATGATGACAATCACAGCATTTGCTACTACTTTCCACCTTATTTTTCACTAAAATAGACAAACAATTCCCCTACTGGGGGCAGCACATGGGAAGAAGTGGGACATGAGGAAAGAAAAGCCACCAGGAGGGGTGGCAGTGACTCTCTGACCAGCTCTGAGCCTTCAGGAATGACTTCTGCTGGTCTGAACTGATGATGAAACCAAGGCCAAGGTCAAGGTGTCCTCTTTGGACCTTGTCATTGTCAGTATATACAAGAGGAAACTGAGGTCAGGCCAAGGACACTAATTTCCCAACTAGAGCTATGAGTATTCAGTACACTGTTTCTACTTTTGTCCAAGCTCCAAACAAGACTTTGTTAGTTAGAGAAGTGAGCTTGTCCTGCTCTAATAACAAACCATGTCAAACTTACAGTGACTTTGCTGTAGCAGGCTAATAGTAGAACGTGTGCAATACTCTCTCCATGGTTTCTGCTTTTCTCTCTCCTTTACCTCTCTGCATTATCTTCTGGCTGTTGCCTATGTTTACCTGTTTCTGGCTGTGAAGATCAACAGTGTCAAGGCATGAGAACGAAATAAATGGGAAGATGTAGAGTGCAAATAAAGCGAATCAGAACATTAGTAACTAGCAAACTGTCTTGTACTCTATATGGTTACTGCAAGATAAATCATCCCCACATGAAGAAGGTCCACTTGAATTTAAGATTAACTATTTTCTTTCTGCAGCTTGATTTTACATTGCAGAACTTCAGTGTTTTATTCCTGCTGCCTCATCTCATTGGCACTGCAAACCTCCATTTAATCCCACAGATATTACAAATATTTCTATAGAGGCTTACTGTCTGCCTTTGAAACAGAGTGTGCAAAACTTTTTTATAGCATATGGCTATATTGCTGCTGGATACCCTGGTACTATAACAGAGAAAACATACATGGTTCATTTTGCACAGCAAGCAGCAAAGTACTTTTCGTCTCAGATGTGTCTAACAGGATTTAGCACAAGTCAGCAGTCTCTGTAGCTTCCTGTAAAATCCCATGAAATTTTGGAGAAGAATACAAGGTTTTATCAAAATTGTTAAAATAGCCTCATCAAAAGGATATTACTGTCTATGAAAATTAATGGAAACTGTGGGTGTTCCTTCAGCCATGCTTTTAATTCCTTGCAGCTTTGCACCTTGCAAACATGCAGAAGTAGCTGAAACAGAAGGAAAAAAAAACAGGGAAGTAAGCATAAAATCTATTCATATGGGCCGAATTGTAACTTTCTCCTTCCATGGCAGATACTTAAAATGCAAATTTAAGAAACTTTGTAATTTTATTATTTTCTTTTTTAATCGTTTTCTACTAAAAATCCAGGGTTTGATCCTATCTTTTTCTGCCATCAATCAGTTTTCGATTGAGTTCAGTAGTGCTTAAAGTCGTTACTAAGGAAAGCTGCACAAACATTATCCAGACGCCAGCAGCTAAGTATGCACTCAGTAGATCTGCTGAGAGAGCCTATAAGGTACAACCCATCCCTAAGTGTCTGTATCCTGAAACTTGAAAATGTTGGATTATTATATCCACAGCCTAATCTCAAAGGTATCTCTGCAGCTACTATGTCCTGTATAGTGTCCTGTGTATAGATAATAATAAACCAAGAAATATGAATAATAAATAATAAACAATAATACCTAAATTACAGCTGCACCTCTGTAGCTTATTGTATGACAGCCAAAGGAGCTTTAGACCACCCAAGAGGCTGAGAGGACTGTTAGCTTCTCTCAGAAAAGAAAGCAAAATAAATTTGCACTCACCTCCCCTCAGCACTCATCAACAAGCAATCCCAAGCAAGACAAGCCTGGAAAGATGGATCATTCTGAATCCACTGCTCTCTGAATGTATATTGCTAGAGATGCAGGAAAGTTCTATATCTTAGGAAAAAAAAAAGACACATGATTTTCAACAGTGAACGTGCAATGTGCTTATGTTGGCAGGGGGAATGTATGTATATACTTCTCAGGGGTCCTGAAATGATGACCAAGATAGCAAACCCATATATTGTATATATATATCTCTTTACATATATATATATATATCTGAAATTTCTAAGGAGTCTGTACATGTTCATAAAACAATAATATAGAGGTCTGTGCTTTAAAACAGACTGAAATAAATGTATTTTCTGATTTCCCATTAGGAAAAGGGTCCTGAGCTAGACGTGATTTCAAGTGCCATTCAGTATTCATGGCTTTGCAGTGCCAGAGAATTGATGGTCTGTCATTTGGATTACAAATGGAAAACTTCAATTCCTGATGCTTTAACTATCCTAGGAAACTTCTGAGTGCAGGAAAGTGCCATTGAATGAAAACAGGTATCTTTCTGATTTCCTATCTTGTGTGTCTTGAGCCCAAATCCCCCTTGGGAATGAATATATCCTGCTTTAACCACTGTAAGACCCTTCATCTTTCAACTCAGCTCAATACTGAACAGGTACAAAGAATAGTCTGCAAAGTGATTGCACAGATTAGGGCTCGGCTACGTTGTTAAAAATATTCAAAACACCTCCCTGTTGAGGACTGTTCAGTGTTTCTTGATTTGATATGCGTAGAACTTCAAACTCCAGCAGTGGCTTGTCACATGCGTGGTTGGTGTGTGTTGTTTTAATGAATGGTTTAAAAGCCAAATGTTTAATTTTCTGGTCTTCATTTTTTTTTTTTTTTAAGCTGAACCTCCTGTTGTATTTTAATCTATGTGGCACGTGTTCGTACTATGCAGGTAGACTGAAAAAGCATTGACATGTTTTCAGACACAGTACTATGAAATAACCCCTTCTCAGGTGTTATCCAATGCTTTTAAAAAGTCATTCATTGCCTTTCCCCAAAGTTTTGATCTGAAGAGACTTCTATGCAATTGGATGAATTTTTACAGATTGTGCTTGATATATATGTCAAATCTCTTCTTTACAGAAAACTTCATTCAGAGATCGTGGGAGGGATATGAACAAGTCTGAAGCTTTTTAAATGTTGATGTGATATTTAGCTAATATTCAAGCAGCTCACAGTGAGTTCAGCATAACCAACAGAAATATATTTTTCAAAGGAAAAGAAAGCAGGTGTCCTGGGTTCAGCAGTAACAGTCATTTTTCTCCTTCTTAGTAGCTGGTGCAGTGCTGTGTTTTTGACTTTCGGCCTAGGAACAGCACTGATAATACTGATGTTTTTGGTTGCTACCCAGTAATGTTTACTCTGACCAAGGACTTTCTGAGCCTCATGCTCTGCCAGGAAGGAGGGGAAGCTGGGAGGAAGCAG
>WYDI02017102.1:0-26797 GCA_009867235.2 Psittacus erithacus
TGGTCAGGCAGGATTTCCCCTTAGTGAAGCCATGCTGGCTGTCACCAAGCACCTTGTTTTTCATGTGCCTTAGCATGTCTTCCAGGAGAATCTGCTCCAAGATTCTGCCAAGCACAGGGGTGAGACTGACTGGTCTGTAATTCCCTGGGTCATCCATTTTCCCCTTCTTGAAAATGGGGGTTGTATTTCCTTTTTCCAGTTGTTGGGAACTTCACCTGACTGCCATGATTTTGGAAGGGACCTTAAAGATCATGTAGTTCCATGCCCCCTGCCATGGGCAGGGACACCTTCCACTGGACCAGATTGCTGGACTTCAAAGCAGTACTTCAGGTAGGCTCAAGCCCTCTGATCACTTTTGTGGCTCTCCTCTGGACTCACTTGAGTAGAAGATTCTGAATAAGACAGAGGAAATGGAGCTGGACTTGGAAACCACTGAGTGTGGTCCAAAATTTTCACTGATACCCTTGATAATATGATTAAAGGAGGACAACAACTTACTGGTCAGTGGAATACCCTGGACGCAGATGCCCTTCCACCTGAAAACTGTATTTACCAAGGAATCACTAAATGTACTCTTTTTTATTTGCATTATAAGTCTATACATCAGTCTTCTTTTAAAAACACTTGGAAGCCCACAATAGTACAATATTTCTTGGACTCTGCTCACATTCAATACATGACTCCTACAGCAATTTTCCTCAGCATCAAAAAGACTAGAAAGGCATGTGGATAATAATATTTAATGCATCATCAATGAATGGATGTGATTACAGTTGCTTATATCTCAGAATTTCTCACACTAAAGCCTTTAAGAACTAGATACTTGCCTCTGCTGCATTTCATCAGTATTTCACCAGTGAAGACATTTTGAAGAGAAATAGGAAATTCATTCTGAAATGAAACGCAACTTGCTGTAACCAGAGAAGATCTCTAAGGCAAGTTAAAAATCCTTCACAAAGACAGCGTGATCCTTCTATAACAGAACTTCTATTCTGAACTACTGAAACACAGATGTAAATAGTCAACAAATACATTACACTCATTGAAGATTTATAGTCTCAACCAGATCTGTCACCCTATTATCCATATCATAGAATCATAGAACACCAGGTTGGAAGAGACATCGAGGATGATCTGGTCCAATTTTTCCCACAAAAACAGTTGGGACAGGATGGCCCAGCACACTGTACAGCTGAACATCAAATGTCCAACTTTGGGGAATCTACCACTTCCCTGTGACTGATTGCTCTCAGTGTTAAAAATTTTCTTCTTGTATCCAACTGGAATATCCCTAGAAGTAACTTGTGCCAAATATCCCATGTCTTTTCCACATAACTCCTTGCAAAAAGAGAGTCTCCATCTTCTTTGTAGCCACTCTTTAAATGCTGAAACATGGTGATAAGGCCTCCCATGAGCCTTCTTTTCTCACGGCTGAAGAAGCCTGGCTCCCTCAGCCTCTCTCATATGGCAGGCTTCTCAGTCCTTTGGTCATCTTTATGGCCTTTCTCTGGATGCTTTCCATCCTGTCCACATCTATTTTGTATAGTGGTAACCAAAATGGATTACAATATTCTAGGTATGGCAAGCGCTGGGTAGCATGGGATAATGACTTCTTTATCTCTGCCGGTGATGTCCTTGTTGATGCAACCCAGCATCCCACTGGCTTTTTTTGCTGCAGCAGCTGCACACTGTTCATTTCTATTGAGCTTGTTGTTCACCAGGACCCCCAGATCCCTTTCCACAGAGCTCTACCCAGCTGGGCAGATCCCAGTCTGTGCTGCACTCTTGGACTGTGTTTTCCCAGATGCAAGACTTTACACTTGTCCTTGTTGAACTTGACAAAGATCTTGTTAGCCCACTTTTCCAGCCTATCCAGGTAATCCTGTAGAGCGCCTCTCCCTTTTGAAGCATCCGCTTCCCCACTCAGCTTGTTATCGTCAGCAAACTTCATCAGGGTACACTTGACCTCATCTTCCAAATCACTTATGAAGAGATTAAACAGCGCTGGGCCAGGTATTGGTCCCTGGGCAACCCCACTTGGGACGGGTTGCCAGTTTGAAAAGATGTTATTTACCAACACCCTCTGGGTATAACTGGTCAGCCAGTTCCCCACCCATTGCACAGCCAACTTGTCTAGACCATAACATGTCTGTTTCTCTAAAATGAGGCTGTGGGAAACTGTATTGAAGGCCTTGGAGAAATCCAGGTAGGTAATGTCAGCTGCTTACCCCACATCAACCAGGCAGGTGACTTTACCATAGAGGGTAATCAGGTTTGTCAAGCAGAATTTGCCCCTGGTGAATCTGCGCTGGTTTTTCCAGTCCTGTGCTTGATTTGACTTGTGACAGCTCCCCAGATGATTCAGTCCATAACCTTCTCGGGAACTGAAATTAGACTGTTGGGTTGGATTTCTCCTGGATTCTCCTTTGAGCCCTTATTGTAGATGCGGTGACATTTTCCTTACTCCAGTCTTCTGGGACATTCCTGGACTTCATGACTTCTAAAAGATTACGGAGTGTAGCCCTCCAATTACATCAGCCAGCCTTCTTAGCATTCTCCAAGTGGATATTGTCAGGTCCCATTAATTTATATAGGCCAAGCTCCTATAATGGTTCATATACCAACTCTCCTTCAGTGGTGGTCTGTGTTTGCATCAACCTAGATTTTTGTTCCCAAAGCCTGATATTAGTAAAGACAGAGGTGAAGTGTTCAGAACCTCTGCCTTTTCAATGTTGTTGGTGACCAGTTCACCTCTGCTTTTTAACAGCTTGCCAATATTTTCCTTCTGTTTCTGCTTGCATACCTTAAGAACCCTTTCATATAGTTTTTGACATCTCTGGCCAATTTCAATTCAAGCTGAGCTTTTGCTTTTCCAACTGCAATTCTGCACACCCTGGCAATACCCTTGTAGTTCTTAATGGCTATTTGTCCACTTTTCCGTTTCTGCTATGCTTCTGTTTTAGTACAACTGAAGAGAAACTAAACCAAACGTCCATATCTTAAAGTTTGCAAATTTAATATTTCTGATTCATAGCTTGTTTTGTCTGTAATTGAGTTACATCTTATTGCTTATATCCAGAGAAAAAGAAGGATTGACTTGTGCTACTTCAGTAAAGCTCTCCAGAAGTGTCGCAAAGCTGCAAAATAAAGGTCTTATGTATTTACTTATTAACTTCGGTCAACAGCGCCTTATATGAAATGCTCAGTACCAAATAAAACAGCTAAGATACAAAAAGCATTAGAAAGGTATCCAGGAAGATGAAAGGACTTTCAAAACAGCACAAGGAAAGGGACATTCTTCATATTTTAAGATATATGTGAGCAATAAGTGAGTAGGAAAATTGGTACCAAATATTTTCTGATTAGTTGAAATGATGGGTAAATACTAAATGTTTTTTATTCTTACCACTAAAATTATAAGCTTAATTATAATTATATCTGGCACTGGTAATAGGGAGGGTATAAAAGAACAAAGAACCAGTCATTCCTCTTGGTTATTTTTTAAAGAAAATTTGAACAAGAAACAGAATATACCACTGGTCCACTAGTTCGTCATTAGCTCATAGCAATAGTTTTCTGCAGAATTCTACTAGACTATGAGTCTCCTCCCAAGGCTGTTTTCTTTTACCTCCATTATCTGGAATCAGAAAAAGAAACAATCTTACTTCTGAAGTACCTCAGCATTCAACTAAGTTATTTAGGGACAACACCATGACACAGGATTTAAAAACAAATGAATAAAATATTTAGTGTTCAGTCACATGTTCTTAGTGCCTGCATTTCTCAGCGTGATTCAAACAGCAAAAAGTGCAAGATTTGGATTCTTACATTTTACAGGTAAATATTTGTAAAGCATTAGACACATGGTTTTTGCTTACATACAGCAATAAATATAGGAAAGCTTTACACTGAAAGTAAATTCAAATACAGGACCTTATATAATTGTTTTAAATCACTTTAATGACAAGAATATATTAAAAGATATGGTTTCAGATATTTTGCACAGAAAATGTCTTCTAATCAAACTCTAGTTTCTCTGTTTCTATCAGGTACATGTATAATTCATGAATCTTTAAACATTATGGGATCATAGAAAGCTAAGCTGACATTTTTACTTTCACTTAGCATACTGAATAATTGGTACACTCCAAGCATTTTAAATACTAAAGTAATAATTGCTTTGAATTCATCTTGTGATGTCATAGCACCTGATAACTGACATAATAAATTTCAAGAATATGAAATCTCAAAAAGAATGTTAGAAATATCTTATTTTTAATACATAATTAAATGATCTGTAACTAGAAGTATATTCTGATGTTATCTTTAATGAAATGCTTCTTAAATATATGATGCATTGTTATTGGTTTTCTACTTCAGAGCAAGAAGAGATTTCATTAAATTTTTTAGTGTGTTTTCCTCAAAGTCAGAAAGAAATGTGAAGACAAAAATATAAAATCTATTTAATATCTTGAGTAAAAGTAATGACCAGAGATGGATATCAAAAATTTCACCTACAGTAAAGGACACTTTCAGGAACTGTGTTGTGTTCTGTTCCTCAGGAGTTGCCTTGAAGCCTGTCACAACAAAGTAACAAACCACTCCATCTGGTACCAACTGTAACTTAACATAGAATTTGGCTGTAAACTAGATCAAACCCCAGCTGGCAACTGATTTTTTAGGAGATGCTGGAGGACCTGTAGCCCCTCAGAAATCAATGCATGGCACAGATCCTGGTCCCACAGTTCAGAAATTCCCTGAAATTGGCCATGCAGCCTTCCTTGAAGACTTAGATCTCTACCAGGCTATGTAATTTTCCAAAATAAAAGCCCAGGATTTGGAGAAGTGCCATCATATACTGCCTATTTGCCTAAGGAACACTTCCTCTGGTTAGTGTAATTTCAACAGAATGAATATATTCAATAGATATTGCACAGAAAGAGATGACATCCATCAAGACAAAAAAACAAAAGTCTTTGTCTTTGATGTTTCCTAAATAATGTGGGAAATGCCCTTGTCAGCTGAAAGAAAATCAGCAAAATAGGAATTGAAGGCAAAGGTAATTTTTTGGCTTAATTATCCTTCAAGATATCATACTTTTATTTATACCCCATACAGAGACACATTCAGTATAAAGTTAGTGACTACAGAAATTAGCACAGGAACTGTTTATGAAATATTTCTATAACATCTATTTTTATTTAATCTTAATCTCCTTTAATAATAACAAAATAATAAATGTTGCATTAACGCTGTCCTTGCCAAGATGCAGTCTTCATACAATCATAGAATGGTTGAGGTTGGAAGGGACCTTAGAGATCATCTAGTTCCAGCCTCTCCATCACCTTCCACTAGACCAGGTTGCTCGAACCTCTGTCCAGCTCCAGGGATGGGACATTCACTACTTCTCTGGGCAACATGTTCCAGCTTCTCAGAACCTTTACAGTAAAGAATTTCTTCCTAATAGCTAATTTAAATCTACCCTTTTTCAGTTTAAAACCATTCCCCCTTATCCTTGTAAAAAGTCCTTCTACAAATTTCTCATAGGCCTCCTTTAGGTACTGGAAGACTGTTATAAGGTCTCCCCAGAGCCTTCTCTTCTCCAGGCTGAACAATTTCAGCTCCCTCAGCCTGTCTTCACAAGAAAGGTGAAAGTCAGCCTTCAGCCCTCTGAGCATCTTTGTGGTCTCCTCTGGACTTGCACAAGCAATTCCACATTCCTTTTGTGCTGTTGCACCCAGAGCTGAGCACAGCGCTGCAGGTGGGATCTCATGAGAGCAGAGGAGAGTATCACCTCCCTCCACCTGCTGGTCACGCTCCTTTCAATGCAGCCCGGCACACGGCAGGCTTTCTGGACTGCAAGTGCGCACTGCAAGTCATGTTGAGCTTCTCATCAATCAACATACCTAAGTCCTTCTCCTCAGGGCTGCTCTCAATTCATTCTCCGCCCAGCTTGTAGCTAATCAGAAGCAGTGAATTAATTCCGTGCTTTGCTTTACTTGTGTGCTGGCTTTTGCTTTACCTACTAAACTATTGTTATCTCAACCCACGAGTTTTCTCACTTTTACTCTTCTGATTTTCTCCCCACGGTTGCGGAGAGTGAGCAAGCGGCTAGGCAGTGCTTCCTTGCAGAAACGGGTTAAACCGCAGCACCCAGAAATTATGCTGCCCTCTGTAGGCAATGAGATATGTACTGCATATCAACACATTGAGGTGGTAGGAAAGAAAGCCTCAGAAGTATTCTCTTTCACCTCCCAGTTTAGGTAGCTTCTTGATCTTTCTACTGACAGTTAACGTCTCTTCTCTGGCTTTTGTGGATTTGTGTACTAGGGAAGGAGTTCCATACAGTTACAAAGTAAGGGGTGAAATATCTAGGATTGCAATGTCAAAAACCTTTTAATAGAATGTAAGTAGCATATCATTGATGCATAAGCAGCAATGGTGGAAGCTGATCAGATTTAATAACTGCTTCAAGATAAGCCTGTGTAAGCCACAGAGTAAGCATTAATGTGAAATTTTATTTACATTGTATTAGCACCAACCATTTGCAAGGAAGACTGGCACACTATTGCTTTGGATGCACCACAGTCACTGACAACAGAGATCAGTCTCCTGAAAAATAGTACAAACCATCTCAGAGGAATTATCCTTTCCTTATTAATTTCTAGTATATGTAAGGATGAAGCTGAATCAATCGGTTAAGCTTTAGAAACTGCATTCTAGTAAGCAATGTAATTGACGATTATGACATGTTCACAACCTAGATTTTAAGCCAGAAAAACTAAAGTTGGTATTTGTCATAGCAAAGTCTACATATTAAAATGTGAGATGTGTCTCCAAACTAGCTGTCTAACACCCTCTGCAGACAGTGGGAGAAAGAAACCTTCACAGAACAATTCAATGTATCCCTAGGACAAGTAGGATACATCTTGCTAGAGATCCCTCTCTATATAAACTGCAGGACAAGCCTAGATAACTAGCTTTTGTAGAATAGGTTTTTCTTTTCATCTGTTTCAAGAGCACATGCAAATGCATTGCATGTTTTTACTTTCATGTATTAAAATATGGCACTGACCCTAATGTTGTTGTTTAACTTGTTGCCCAGTGCCGTGGTTTAAGCTCTGCCATGCAGCCCACTCACTGCCCCAACCCCTTCCTCCCTCAACTCCCGGAGGGATAGGGAAGAGAATCGAAAGAATACAACTCCCACAGGTTGAGATAACAGTCTATTAACCAAGGTATAACGCAAACCACTGCTGCTACCACCAATGAGAATAATGATAAAGGAAATAACAAGAGAAGAGAATACAACGGCTCATCACCGACCGATACCCAGCCCAACCCCAGCAGAATCTCCAGCCCTTCTGGATATCTGCCTGTTACATCCTGGGCATGACGTGCTGTGATATGGAATACTTCTTTGGTCAGTTTGAGTCAGGCGCCCTGTCTCTGCTTCCTCCTGGCTTCCCCTCCTCCCCGGCAGAGCATGAGACTCAGAAAGTCCTTGGTCAGAGTAAACATTACTGAGCAGCAACTAAAAACATGGGTGTTATTAGTGCTGTTCCCAGACTGAAAGTCAAAAACACAGCCCTGCACCAGCTACTAAGAAGGAGAAAAATGACTGCTACTGCTGAACCTAGGACACCCAGATATGGAAAAGTTAGATATGAAAAGAGAGGCATTCAATGTTTGAAAAAATTAATTAGTGTCCATGTTCACAACAAATACTTGCCCAAAGATTAGGTGTATATCTTACTGCAAAAGCTCCATAAATGTGGTAAACAGGCTGAGGATTTAGAAATTAGTAGCTGTAGTAGTGAAAGGTAAAGAAGAAAGGACAATTGAATGAGGCATGGTAAACAGCCATGCACTCAGAGAGACTTGAAGTAAATCTAAGCTTATTTTGCTGAAGGTATTTTTTCAGAGATATTTGGCTGGTTGAGACATCTGAAATAATTGTTTGCACAGTGCCAATAAAACACAAGAACATGAAAGCATAATCTTTTCATGGAAATTCCTTAAAATACCAATGAAATTAAAAGTATAATCCTGAAATGTATTTTCAAAAATCTTTTAGTCCACTTAAAAGGGTTGCACTGAGGATGTCTCGTTATACACAGTGATCCAGTATTTAAAGATTGGTTTGTTCCACACTTCTCTTCAGTTTGCTAATGGGGTAACATAGGAAGCAGATCTGGGAAATACATCCCCAGTACACGAGCGCCAAACAGTGATCATGACAGAAGTGTGATTAAGCTGCAGTCCTACTTGAACCATAGTAGTGACAAAAACTCCCATGATAGCAGTTTATAAACAAGACAAGTTCTCTACTGCACAAGTGTTTTTACACTTTCTAAAACAAAGGAACAAACATTTCCATATGGATAATTATCATAAAGCTGACTATAGTTTATGTAAAATATATTACTCAAAACTTCCTGTCACTTCGTCAGATAAAAGGCAACATGAAAATTGAATTAATCATGAAGTTAATTCTATCACAGAATTTAAAAATAAAAGTACTGACTTATTTTTAATGTCTAATTGTTTTGCTGACTGTTTTAATTGCTAAGGAATTCAGAGATCAGCAAGATGGCTTCTGCAGAAGCAACAGTGTGCTATCTCATTAACTACAACAGTGAATTGTTTTTCCCTTAGTTTCACTTGTAGCTAAAATGACTCATGACATTAAAGTTTTCTGCATTGCCATCAGTATATTCATTCTTTCTATAACTGAGGAAACAATTACAGTCTTGATTGAAAAGAACATATTTGTTTCCCGTCATCACTGATGCTTGAAACCATAGAAATATAAAAATATTGATGAAAGTCCTCTATTACTACAGAGCCAAAAGGGCAATAATCCATCTTTGCGTCATTATTTTAGACATGAAACTACATTAAAAATATTTGCAAATGTAAAATGTACAATACAATTAAAAAATCTCAACTTTCAATAATTGTTCCCAAATTATTATGCCAAATTTAGGAGATAACAGTCTCTTTACAAACTAATGGCAAATGACAATGACTTCCTCCTGATTGTTCAATTATGTAACTCTTCCAAGTATTTCAGTTATTTTCATTTCAATGATTTTTTATCATCTGTCAACAGTTTCAGAATCCTAGAAGGTGTATCATTATGCCAACATTAGACACGCAAAAATTCTGATGTATAGACCTGAAAAGTTATTGGTCTGTATACCTTTCAATTTAAAAAAGAGAAATAAAACTTCAACATGTTTTCCAAAATATTTACTTTAATACTTTAGCTGCATATTAGCCTGTTGAAATAATGTAATTCTTTAAGGGTAAATGCAAAGATGCTTCTCATGGATGAATATTGTATCTCTCTCAGTAAAAAGGGGTTTTTTTTATGATACAATCTTAAAATTAGAATAGTCCGATCTGGTGTATGATTAGATTTATAGCATAATGCATTCTGCTGAAGAGTAAATTATTGATGACACTATCCTTAGTCATAAATGTAAATCTTTTCCAAAAATACATCACAGCAAAGCTGAAAAAAGGGATGAATTTTCAATTTTATTTATTACCTCTCAAATACTTTCAAATTATTTTCCAGCAAACAAATTACTGAAGGCAAATTCTGCCACTTCATCTGAAAGAATATGTACGTTCCAGAAAACAGTAACATTAGTGAAGGCTTGAAACATGACAAAAGCCTGGATACAGACAGAGGAATTTTAAGGGGAAAATCATGTATTATTAAATTCCATGGATCTTGCTTCCACTGTTAAGTGTGAATTTGTTATGCACCATTTCATGCTGCAGTTTTCAAAGTTGCTTCCTGAAACTTACAGGATATGTTATATACACTCCTACTTCACCTGTATCAAGAAAATAGGTGTTTTCATTCTGCAGACATTCTAGGATACGTCACAGAGACACCTGCTGAATGCTAATTTGGTTGTGAATTTCCAAATAAATTAAATTTTAATTCAATATGTAAATAATTTCACTACTTAATTTTGAAAGCAAAAACTTTAATATATGGGAACAGTTCAATGCAATTACAAATAGCAAACTGTGCAGTCTCTCAGCCGGACTGTACATTCAAAGATGGTAGAAATGTACTTTTAGAGTAGAAATACATGAAGTTTTGCTAGTACCCATTTAAAGTATTGTGCCTGGTTTTTAGGTGTTGTCTTCTCATGAGAAGAAAAGTTGGCTGCTTTGTACTCTCCTATCTCCCATTCACAATCTGCATGAAAAAATACCACAAAGATTATAATAATCATTAGATTTAAAAACAATATTTAATTATTTTACTCATCTTTTGGAGTCAGCATGATCAGTGATCCTGCCTACTGCCCCATGGGCTGGACATCAATTTTTTTGTTACTTCTTTGTGAAAAATGAGATGCTCAGGTAGCAACCTTACTCCAGTATCAGTTATTTGAAGTTTTGCTGTAGACTTGTGAGAGCTGGCACCAATGCAGTACAAACACAGCATGAGATTTTATGAGAGCTGAATCTTGATGGCAGAAGATATACAAGTTGTGGAAGATGTCCCGAAAGACTGAATGCTTTTCTGTGTTTTTTTTCCCAAACGTGGAATAAAATCCTAAAGCATTTGTTTCTAAAATCTCTGCTATAAACTCTCCCTTTCCTACAGTCTCATCAGCTCTGGGGCAACACAATCTCTAAG
Source organism: Psittacus erithacus (assembly GCA_009867235.2). Classification (NCBI taxonomy): domain Eukaryota; kingdom Metazoa; phylum Chordata; class Aves; order Psittaciformes; family Psittacidae; genus Psittacus; species Psittacus erithacus. Next base: position 10,673 of record WYDI02017102.1, read on the forward strand.
GTCAGCCTTGCTGTTAACTACAATGCTTATATTTCTCCTCTGTTTTATGGCAGCAGATACAAACGGATGATTTATTTTCAGTGTGTTGCTCACCTCTATACAAGGAACTCAGTAAGTGAATTTACTTCTTTTTTTTTTTTAACTGACAGGATTGCCAGCAATAGCACTGCTTGCAGTAGTATTAACTACATCTATAAACCCCAGCAGTACTTCTCTTGGCTCAGCCACAGTCATGTTCTTCAATTTTTCTTTCTGATATTTCAGGCTTTTTTTTTCCATAACATGTTGAGTAATGTGCGAGATAAACTGGCATGTGTTATGAGACCAGTGCAGCATGCACGGGTGAATTAGTTACATTATCAGTATAAATGACAAAAAAGTTTTCTGACCCATAACATATGTTTGGGTGAGAAGAGAGAGATGCAAGAGAAAGCAGTAATGACAGGATACTGTTATTATGTCTTAAAACAGATGTTTCTTTTAGTAAAACAAGAATAGTAATAACAACAATAAAAAGTTTTCATCATTCAGTATTCTCTTCTTAAAAAAAACAAACCAAACCAACCAAACAAAAAAACACTCACAACACAAAAACAAACAAAAAAAAAAACCAAAAAAACCCTGTAAAATCATAAACAGCAAAAAAACATAACTCAGAAAATTATATGGTGTATACAGTAAGGATGCCACTAAGTTCTGTGAATATACAGATGATCTTTAACATGCAGTTGTCTAAAATCATATTCCATACGAGGAAATAGACAAGAAATGGCCTTCTTGTCTATGGAAATCACTCTTTAAAGGTTCTTTCAGGGAAGTCTGTAAATGCTGACTGCAGTATTAACTTCATTTTACAGCCTAGACATGAGAGCTGGAAGCGTTGATCCCAGGCAGCTGAGAATGGCAACGCCATTTGTTAAACATCAAGCTGGCACTTTTGTGCTTCTCTCTTCCTGTCTTGCAGATTTGCAGGAAGGTTTACATAAACAGTCAAGAAACCATTTCATTATCATTCCTCAAACCTCTCCATAAAACAGCCGTTTGCGACAATGCCTTGCCATAGGCACAATGGCAATCCAGCTCCCATTCTGCGGGGCTGCCTGGGCTGCAGGGCTGCTGATGGGGGGTGCACAGCACAGGGCCACAGCACCCTCCCTCTGCACATGAGACAGGTCGTACCCCACAGCAGACTCTCTGCCTCCGGAGGGAGGGCAGAGTGGATGGCTTGGATGGAAAGGTAGGTGCCTCAGTTAGAGGTGCAACACCCTGCTCCCCAGCCCTCCCTCTGTTCCTCTGCTCTGCCCATCCGTGTGCTTGTGCTTTTGTTTTCTGCTTGAGCTGAGTAGCTTGGGATGGGCTTTTCTCTTGAGAGTCCTACATGCTTAGACCTCGGCTACTGTTCTGCGCTCTGGTAGTAACGCATACAACAAAGAGGCGTCCTTTTGGCTTTGCTACTGTCATGAGATGGGACATCTCCAAAAGCAGCACCCTGTGCTCCCTGGAAGCCCAACTCACTCCTCCAGCGCTGGGGCTTCTGCTCATTGCGCTGGTGGCACCATAGCCATGGCACCGAGGTAGGCAGAGGCTGCATGTGAAGCAAAGCATTGCAAATGATGAGGAAGGCGATCTTGACTGGGGGCAGAGGATTTCAGTGGGTATTTCTTGAAGTCCCTTGTTATTGGCAGAGATTCGCGGAGTCTGCGTGGGATTCCTGCCATTTCCTCGTTTCCTCTCACCAGGTTTGGGGTTTAAGTAAATAAATAAACTGTAAATAACAAAGGGAAAGGCCAGGAGAATGTTCTAGCTGTCATGATGCAAACTGAGAATGCTTTTGACTTCAACTATGTTCCATTTATATTAATAAATGAAAATATAAAGCCATATTTGTGCAAGTAATACTAAAGAGCTGCTCTGTCAGAAAATTATTCTCATAGCCATCGTTTATACTATATTCTTTCTTTACATAATTTACAATATAATTTCAGCAGAATGTTTCCTGTAAAAAAATTTTTTATATTATTATTTTTGTGTCAGAAGCAAAAGGAAAAAAGGAAGGTACATAGCTGTCATCAAGTATTATTCCATTACCTCTTAGCCTTATTGAACAGCAATACAGTCTATTCACATGTTAATTATTCATATTGAAAAAAATCATTATGTACAAACAAGAACTTTCGAATAAAGTAGGCCAAAAAATGTTATTTATGTTTTGGCATCAAGTTAATTAGACTAATTTTTAGATATAAAAATATGTCTATTGCTGTGATACAAAGAGTGCAAACAAACTTCAGCTGATAGATCTAAATACTGGACAAGGTCTGATTCTGACACAGCAGGCTATAATCAGCTTCAGCTGATTTTTTTACTGATTCAGCTCTGTAAAATAGTTTTTTGACTAACCGGACAATGAATTTAATAGTACACATGCACCAAAGTTAGGTTATTTATTTTGATATTCAGATCAATATCCTCATGTTGTTTTTTTCAGTGTAAGTCATATTGTTTGAATGTATGCTTTCTATTACATCAAAGATTTTAAAATCAGACTTGTTGGAGACAAGAAGACACCTGAAAGGCTTTTGAGAAATTTTGAGGTCCATTATCTGGGTATTCCCATTGAAAAGATCAGCTATGAAGCGGCAGCTTACTATTTGAATTCGTGTTGTCAGAATTCAGCAAAGAAAAAGTGAAGACTTAATTAATCCAGTTCACATCCCAGAACTGTTTGTGAGTTTGAGATCTTCAGTACAGATTTTCTGAGTCTGAACCATTTCTCAGGGCTCCCATGTGAACAAGAGTTCATCCTCTGCTTTTGTTTTGGGTACAGTGATAAGCAACATACAGTTTGGGTAACCTGCCATTTGCAGTCTTGATCAAAGTGGAACCCAATTCTTCCTCTGGAGCTATAATGCTTATCTATATTAAGGTACTTTTCCTGAAAAAGAACAGCTTGTATAGGCCAAATATATTTAATGTTTACTGCATAAAATATACAGTAACTATCCTCCCTAAAAAAAAAAATGGAAAAAAAAAATTACCCCAAGCTGAAAGCCCTCCTCATTTTAAAATAACACTGAGCTAGTTTACATAGAGACTTTACAATCACATTATTTTTCAATAACTTATTTTCATTGATCGGTCTAACAGTTTGACATGTTATTTATGGGCTACTGTGATGAATCACATCCGTTTCCAAGGTAAAGTAAGCAAATTCTCTGTTTATAGGATTAAAGTTGAAGGTCAAACTTTGATTATATTTTCTATTCTACTACAGCAATATAAAGCAAGGCCTTTAGACTTCAGAATTGGCAACCAGTCATATGAGATGCTTTTATATTTAAAAATTGACCACTAATTTTGAGTAAATCACAATTAACATCCAAAAGACAGGAAACCTAGCAGATGATTGCAATAGACTCTAAAAGAAATTTATTTTGTGTTTTAAATATGATTTTTTTTCTTTTTTACCTTGCAGTGGAATTTATTTATTTTTAATCTGTTTTAAGAAAAGAATATATGCCTACCAGAGTGTGAGAGCTGGGAAAACACTAACCTTCAATGCTTATGGTGTCATGTGGTATTTATCTAACTCACTGGCCCACTGCTGTTGAACTTCTACCAGTGTATATTTATCAGTAAGCCATTGGCAGGTGCAAGTGAAATTTGCTGCGTCCAGAAATGTAATGTATAAACAACATTTAACCCGCTTCTTTTAGCAACACATTATTAAAGCCTGAGTTGGGATTTCAGAGCTGCTGAAGCACTGGCACCCTTAAATTGTAAAAGATGCTGTTGTGCAATGTAATAAAAGTAATTACCTGAATGCCCTCCACTCCAACCATACACAATGGCCAGCACGCTCACACAGGCGAAGGGAGGGGGAGGAGACGGGGAACAATTTGTGTGAAAAGATAAATGTGTGCTGATGAGAATCTCATCCAAAATATCCCCACTAAATTATTTAGCAAAGGAAGCATGAAGGGGAAGATTGTGAACTGTGTGATTTCAGCTAGCCATGGAAAGGTTGCTTAGGAGGCTTCTTGTGATGCAACACAAGTATTGTTGCATTTAAAAGTACTGACCTTGCTTCATCACCCAGCTTTATAAACCTGTCTACTGTGCATGCTTTTTTTGTCTTGGAAGGATTTATGTCAAATCATTTGTTATCACAGACACTGTTATGCCAAGATGGCAAATCCTTGCTTGCAACTGCAGTCATCTTTTTAGGTCAGGATTAGGGAATATTTTTGGAGCATCCAAGGGAAAAGGCAGGATACTTCCCTCATACTAGAACTCTTTAGAGAGATCTGGATCATGTTTAAAGATTTTTACACAGGGAGGATTTGCTGTGGGCTGACTCTGCTTTACAAGCATGGGAGAGGGAAGAAGCACCCGATCACACAGGAGCATCCCCAGTCCACAGTACTTTCTTGTGCTGGGTATGTCCAGGGTCCTGTTCTGGAACAAAAAGTAAAAGGCTGAGCTAAAGAAGAAGTGTTTAGTGTAGAAAAACAGAAACACAGACCATGCTGTGGCCCCATGAGGAAGTAAATGGTGCTATAAACGAGTGAGGCTGTGTGAACTTTGCCATTTGTAGCTATTATTGACATAAATCTAGGTATCTCCCTAGTCCCAATTCTGGAACCCATACTGTCCCTTTTTAGCTGTCCTGACACTCATTCTGGTGGATTAAAAGGATTGAATCAACCAGGAAGCATGAAATACCTCCTGTGTGTTATATCTTTAGCTGTATCAAGGCAGGGATGAGGAAGAGCTGAAACATGCCAGGGAAGTCTGGCAGAGCTGACTGCCTTCAGGACATCCAGACTGGATGTAGAGCTGTCAGACAGTCTTGTAGAGATGGCTAGTGACACAGATATCATAGCTCTGGAGCCCCAGACTGTGCCTTTGAGCTCGGCTCTGAGCAAAAGGGGGTACATGCCACGAAAAAGCCTCACGAATTAAACTCTGGAGCAGTTTATCTCAGATACACAATTTGTGCTATCGCCCACACCTACAAATTGATGCATCCTTCAAAGCAAATGATCTGGCTGGAATGGCAAGTTTACCATAAAGACAGAAGTAAGATTACATCTGTTTCCTTGCCTGAGTCCTTGCCGTCTTTGACAGGGGCAAAGTTAACACCCTGCAGTGAAGCCAAAAGTGAATTTTGTGGTAAAGGAGCAGCTGGACCCCACACAGCTCCTGCCAACCACCCGGTGGATGCCTCCTGACGTCAGATATACGATCAGTTTAGCAAGGCTTGAGCCAGAGTTTGCGCAGACAAAAAGTGGAGCCCCTGCTCTCTTTTATTCTCAGGCAGAGATACAGTGTGACAGCCTTGTCCTTACTGAAATTGAATTTGCATTCTCTTCAGCAGTTCACTCTTTATCTCTTGAGTTACAGCACCCACACCAATTAAATAATTCCACCTTCAATTTAGCACACAAAACCATTTCTCTTGTAAAGCAGATCTTCAGCTTCAAAGTTTGGTGCAATTAAAACTAAATACGGATAATTAGGAACCCAGTGCTTCACTTATTACTCAAATGAATTCTGTTTATGACTTAGAGCTACTCACAAGAGCAAGAATTTTCAAGGCTGATCTCCATATTCATTAAGAACAAGGCTGCTTTTTTCCCCAAAGTTCCAAACAGAGGATTGTTTGCAACAGGACTCTTGCACAGCATAAAGGTGAGCAAATAGATAATGATTTACAGGACCAGAATCCTCCCAAGCGCATGGCTTGCACTTCACTGATTTCTGCTAACAAGGATTAAACGCTGCACAGTTTTCTTGTGTGCTGTGACTTCTGAAACAGTAAAATGTTCCCTATTGCCATATGACATAAGTCCAGATGTGCTATTTTGGTTTGAGATGGTTAAACTTTTTTGTTACTATGGAGATTATCTACTGAATGGTTTACTTACTGCCCCAAAGCTGTCATCGCGTACTGTTTAATTTATAAAGCCAGTCCAAATCTCTGTGGAAAAAAAAGTCACCAATATTTCTCACAACTTTCTTTGATTTATTTTTCAGTGTCAGCCACGACATAGCATTTATTATGATTCACCTTAGCATGATGACATTTCATTTTTCTTACTGAAGAAGATGTTCCTGAAAAGGAGATCAGAATCTCCTTAGCCTTCTGGGTATCACATAATAAATGAGGGGGTCTGGTTTTCCTCAGTGCCTCAATAGGAAGAAGTGTTTATGTTTTAGGACCAAGCCCCCACAGAATATTTACAAAATTTGTTGCGAGGTGTTGAGCCATAAATCTGAAGTTCGAAACCTACATCAAATAGAAATGAAGACCTATAAAACACAGTGTAAAACAAAAAGTCAGAAGAAAAAAAATGTAAATATTTTCAGGAATTATTGAAATCTTTAAGTGTCTTCCCCATAAATAACACATAAAATTAATTTTATCAAATGGAGTTTGGTATTAACATTCTAAATATGATATATGAATTAAATATTTTTATTGCAGTGTGCTAAAATAAAAAAGTCAAACATTCTAGGTTGGCTAACATATAGTTAGCCAACCAAAGCTCATTACACACTTCCTTGAACAAGCAAGAGAGAAAGAGACTTAAAATAGCATCTGCTTTACATAAAATACTGCTAACAGAAGCTAAAACGCTAAACCGAAAGGTTTTTTTAATTTCATTATGGTAAATGAATATGAACATATTTCATTAAGGGGAAAAAGGTCTTCCAGAAAGTTCATGAAAAACAATCCACAGTACAATATGATAAAAATTAAGAATAGCCAAATGATCTTGCCATCCAGTAATTAGACTACAGTTCCTTAGAAAACAGTATCACCCTCATGATCATTTCATATTAATATTTGCTTTGTTTTATCCCATGACCTGTAAGGCACACTAGGACTTTACTGCCTCTAGAAAGATTAAGTGTCCTACCCATTTATCTGTAACTGATACCTGATGAAGCATACGTATTTACTTTTCTGGTTTCTTTTTTATTATTTATTAGCATTAAGAAGTTAATATTATTTGAATTAACACTGAAACAGAGTAAGTGTCTTACATTAAGCACTGTATGCAGAAGGAAAGAGTCTTGGAAGCATTTCCATTCTGGGGCCTGGATCAATTCTCAAGTCATATAAAGGCAGATGTCCTAGGGGTCATATAAAGGTCTCTACTCTGATACTAGCTTTAAGGAGACCCTCTGTGGAACACGCATGTTGGAAGACTGTGGGCTTTAAAAACATGTAGCCTAGCCTGACTGCTTGTACATGAATAGTTAGCCAATATTAAGTTCTTACAGAACATGTTTTCATGTTTGAGAAAAAGTATTCTCCAATACAGACATTTTGTTGCTGCAACCATGTTCATGCATGAGTGCATCATACATCTTAGAAGCATAAATCTATATAGACTTGCATAGACTTAAATCTAAATATATAGAAGCATTCGTCTCCCCAGCCATGAAAACTTCCCCTCCTGCACACAGCATGTCAAACTACTTATTCCCCTAGATTTTAGACCAGTGCCAGGGAAGTATGCTAGCTGTGGCTTCACAGTACTGGCTATTCAGTGACTTTATTCGACTGAAATATTGCCATTTTTTTAATTGGGTGATCTTTAGCCAGACCTTTCCCTGTTTAAGCTGCTGGTGCTGTTATATGAGCACATATGCCAGCACAGACCAGAGGAGAGGTGGGAAGATGGGAATAGGGGCTGCAAGAATGGAGGGACAGGAACTTCATACAGGAGCAGCAGAAGCAGCCTCAGTTCACATCCCGCTACAGCCTCACCCACTTATCCTTGCACACCACTTTACTCAGTTCTATATGCCTCCAGCTGCAGCTTTTATTGTTTCCAGCTATTTCACAACTAGACACTTAATTGTGCCTTTCATTTCACCTGAAAGAAGGAGATTTAACATATGTGCTGGTCTTAACCTGTTCTGTGGTTTTACCATAGTTCAAAGGTTCATGTGAACCACTTAACCACTGCTAGGGCAGCAGTACAAAAGCTCTACAGTGAATGGAGGAGTTGTTTCTAATTTAATAAGTATGTATTTCACTGTCTCAGCCAATCCTGAGGTTCTGTATCAGAAGACAACATTGAACGCATCCAGGACAAATAAGTCCTGCTTCTCCCATGTAAGTCATGAGTAGGAGTCACCAAACAGGAACTGCCTTGTGCAAGCTCCCCACCAGGACTGCACAAAAATCAGGAAGCCCTGGCATACTGGGTACCTAGGGTAGACACCCAGATCAGGCATGGAGCACTGGTGGATTAGGAGGGTTACAACAATCCAGGAAGAGAAAATGGGAAATGAGCATCAGAAGACATAATTAGAGCTTGAAAACAGAATAAAAAAAACAAACCCTGAGGGGTTAAAATAGTGGAACACTGATTGCAAAAGGATGGGTGGAAGGACTGGTGGGTGCATGGCACTGAAGACTGTGCTGAAGACTTTACCAAGCAGCCATGGTCATCAGTGCTGGAGCCTAAGGAGCTCCCCCAGAGCTGTGCCATCCTTCCTAGGGACTGACTTGCTTTCTGAGCAGTGTGGCTCTCAGCACTGACTCCCTTGTGTGGTGCAGATTGTCTCTAAGGCTCTTTTACGTCACTCTGGGAATGAAATACAAATAAATCCAGATTAAGCCTTGTTCCTACTCCCAGTGTGGGATAAAGCTTTACTTTCCCTGACACATGCAGTCACACTCCATGTACGCACACATGGTTGTTTCAGAAGCTTGTGTTATCCTTTTTCCATGCCCTGAAAGCCAGTCCCATATAAGTTGCCCCATTGTAGCCATGTATGCTTCATCACTCTGCCTCTGATCAATATATATCCTGTATGTAACTTGTGCCACCAGTTATAGCACAGCTAAATTTGGCCCAGAAATTCCATTAGGCTGGTTCTTTTTACAGCCCACATTTGCCCAAAGGTCTTTATCAGCATAAATCGCAGCCAAAGCTGAATGTTAATCTCCTGAATTTTGAAAGCACATCAGGCAAAGGCAGCCCCTGAATACATCTGAAACAGGAGCACTAAAGATACAAACATTCAGAGAAAATAACTGACAAAGCCCCAACATTTCTACAGTCAAATAATAGCGCTAATGTTGAACATAGGACAATTTCAGAAAACAAAAAAAGTTAGGAAGATTAAAAATATACCTAACTAAAAAGGGACCTTTCTTTTTGTTCAAATATATGGGGTTTTGTTAGGAACAAAGAATTCCCTTTAATTGTGTGGGTCAACATGTATGGGGATAAAAACACCAGAAAGTGCATGACATGATTTTCTGCAGTGGGTGGCCAAGAAGTTATTTATCTGCAGCGCTGCAACAATGGAGACTTGGTTCCTATTTGCTGATGAGTGAATCACAAGCAGGGGACAAAAAAAAACCTGCAGTGATCTCACTCGGGAGCATCTCAGTCTGCTGCTGAAACTGAGGAATACCTAAACCACAATTTATTTACAAACAGGTCCTGCCTTTTTGCACAGTTCATGCTGTTACAAGCGTCCTACGGTTAAGTATGACATCACATCTCCAATCATCCTTTCCCCATTTAGTCACATAATGAAATAAAATTACATTGCATTGCACTGCATAAAAAACTGGACCTATTTCCAGAATTACACTGCAAAATTACAAATTTAATTGCTTGGCAAAGAAAGCCTCTCAATCTCGTATTAATTTGGTTCTTTAGCAAATAAGGATACTTTCTCCGGCATGGAATCACGAAATACATCCAAACAACGATCACTCCCACGGAACAGAACTGAAAAGCTGTCTTTGGTGACAAGTGATGATGAGCAGGGAAAGGAAAGATCATGTTTTCAGTTAAATCTGTCCACTACAAAACACTGATATATCTTTTCATTTGGCAAATATCAGAAATCTTGTCATTCACAGTGTTTTACATGGCTTGCCTGGCAAAAGATGGAGAAACACTGCCCATGGTCCCAGACACAGAGCTGCCCTCCACCTATACTATGCCAGCATCTGTAAGAGATGCCCACACACTGCCTGGTGTGCAAAAGAACAACCAAACCCCACTCCAGCCCTCTTCTTGCCCCATGCATAGCACAAGATGCAATAGTTCCCAAGCATCATAGGAACAGGCCCAAGTACTGCGGCAGCTGAACAGCCCAAATTACAAATTTGCACTTTGCCTGATGCCTGATGAAACAAGGGTGGATTCTCACCTCACTTGCACCAGGCTTGCACCAGTAGAACTGCATGGACTTTTACTGAGCTGTATTTGATTTACAGAGAGTAATCAGAAAGTGGGTTTTCTGCATTACCGTCCAAGTAAGGGGGGATTGGAGGGAGGGATTGTCTTGTCGGAGCAATATGAGTGCATCAACTACCTGAGGGCGCCCTGTCCACAGCAGCACTAAACACTACCAACATCATCTGCTTTGTATTGTTCCTGAGTTTTCAAATCATATTTTAAAAAGCATACAAAAAAGTACCATTAAGAACCCAGCCCTGCCAGGTGATCAGTTCCCTTCCAACGCTCACCAGTCATGATCACAAACAGCAACATGGTGTGGAGCGTACAGGCAGCACTGTTGAGGTTAAGCTGGCTGATTTACAGGAAATCTAATGTAGACATTGATTATCCCCCTCCATCTCAGTCCTTCACTGTTCCCTCTTAGCACTAGCAGAGCCACTAAAGATATGCTGGCACAACTGTTAAATCAAGATTTGCTGAGAAGCAGTTCAAAGTGTGTGTATAGTATGTATATGTGCGTGTGTTTATACAAGCCTGAAGCCAAGAGAAAGATGATTTTACAGAAGAAAGAATATGGACCAGTTCACTTTTATTTAAAACTATACTCTTTCTTCCATGTGCTGAGACTTTCTTAGTTCTCCCAGTCCCTTTCTTCATTGGTGTAATTGGCCACAGCTGCCTGGGGAATCCATAAAGATTTAAGGGACAAGAGGAGATGGTGGAACAAAGAATGACATTTTTCCAAAGAACTACTGGAAAATACTGCCTGGTAAAGAAAAATATGCTATGTCAAGGACATACCCATTTTTTTTTTCTCTAACACTTTTTTATTTCCACTTTCTTTTCTCTCCTATTTCTCTTTTTCTGAGCCTTACCTCAGACATTTTTATCTAATCTAAGAAGTTTTAACTAATTCTACTACACTTAAAAGTTCAGGTGCAGTGGTGCTCCCAGCACCAGTCACAACCAGACAAACCAAAACAGGAGGTAGGGTTTGCTGCTCATGAAAGAAACACCAAGTAGGGACTACCTTTCTGATTCCAGGTTTGAACAGTGCCTGGCACAACAGGGTTTGGCCTCTGACAGAATCAGCAGGAACAGCTGCAGTAATATTCAAAACACAATCTGCCAGTTAATTATTCTCTAAAACCCACTCCACTTGCCTATGACCGCTCTGGAGTCCATGTGTTGTATGGGGCTCATCTTCAGCTAACATGAGCAAAATAGGTCTTCTTTCATGATGAAAAATTCATATCAGTAGAGGAACCTGCAGCCTGACTCTGTCCCATCTACAGACAATTGCACCCAGATATTCCCTGTATTGGCAATTTAAAATTACCCCTATAGAGCAGATGCTTCTACTCTTTACATCTTGATATTCAATATCATACTCATTTTCTCAGCGCCAGAGTTCTCAGTACAAGGCGTGTGCCATTCTAAAGTGTCACGGATGTAAGCAAGAATTCAAGCACTTCACTGATGACACAAAAGAGTTTTAAAATGGGTATTAGTCCACATCAGAGTGTGCGCATTCTGGAATCCACTGCATGCCCATCTGCAGTGTCTTGGATTGCAATATATAAATAAAACATAAAAACTAACAGAAAAGGCTAGAAAGAATGCTGCTCACTGCAGGATAAAATCCAGGATTGTATTAAATAGTATAGATTTGAATTTTTACCTTTTCCTTCTTATAAACTGAATATGTCACCATTTTAATTTGGTTTCAATTTTATTTAGAAAGTTAGTAAAAATATCTACTGTAAAAGAAAACTCCAATGAGAAATTAAGAGATCTTAAAATGAAGGAAATCAATTCAGGGTATTCCATGTTACTCTCTAAACGTATTTCATAAGAAATCTGGGTATCCAGAAAATTAGACTCAAGATATTAATCATCTTCCTCATTCCCAAAGCACAGACTTGTGCTGGAACTCTGTAGCATTTTGAACTTCATGTGAACATAGCACAGAGATGTTACAACCCCCAGCATGTGATTGTCTCCTACTGGCTGGCCATTAATACATTTGCCGTCCACCCAGTATAAGACTCTCTACTTCAGAACACAGAATGACCAAAATAATGCAAGCTATTTGTTTCATTAAGAATATCAGAGGGTTAATATGAAAATAATAACTTGAGAGTGTATGATATAGAAGAAACACAACCATGCAGTAAAGTAAAATACAAGGACAAAATGTACACAGGGCTTTATGGTAGGATAGGATTTTTTCTTCTAAGACTATTTGGATTCCCAGGTCAAATTTATGAACTTTTGATCTGAAAATAACCTCTGAAGATTTTGGAAAAGAAGCGTTGGTGGGAACTGGAGGAAGATTTTGCCGATACTGTTTGTTTGCCTGTTTGAATGATATATGTTGAGCACTGATAGGGTGGCAAACCAAGTCTTCACCCAGGCCTTCTGATATACCTTCTTTGACAGTGGTATCTCCTAATTCTACTCTCAAGTTTCTGTACCATCTATATCTAATTACGAGGCTAATTCAGACAAGACTATTAACAGCAAGGATTTTTGGATGTAGTAACAACTTTGGCGCATGATATTCAGAGATGAAAGATTAATAAAAATACCGTGTAAGAAAGGTTTCAATGGCCATTAAAAAAAAACCCAAACAAACCACTAGCAAACTAACCAAAACCCCACCAGTGTAGTTTCTCAAATACAGGTACTATAATTATGTGCTGGAAATCATGAAGCTGTTGCACAATGAATGCTATGCTGTGTGTGAGCGAATAACAGACAGACAGACTTCTTGGCCTTTGCCATGTTATCCCCACTCTGTTACAAGGGGAAAACTTAGGAGCTATTAGTCTTTATCTCCCTGTAAGGTAAGTGTCATGTAAAAATGTGAACATTACGAATTCAGTTCTGTGAATTTTAAGCAAGGCGTCAATTTTCTGTAATTCACGAGCTAGGCGCTAGTCAGTCTTTGAGTCATGCTTCGGGTAGCTGCTGCCGGGTGGTAGAACAGCTTGTGAAGAGGCAGGCACAGGCTGAACCTGAGCACCCTGGAGCCCCACGCCAGTCCCTGGCTGTGTCTCTGGCAGAGCTGCAGGCAGTCACACTCCTCTGCGGCCGCTCAGCAGGCAATTTTGCTTTCAGCCGGGCTGAGACATGTTGTAACGCCTGGAGGTACAAACTGCAGGCACTTTCCCCTCACTGGAGAACTGCAGAGATGCGCTTTGCTTTAAAGGCTACGGTTATAGTTAAGCAAGGCATATGGTGATGTGGGAAGAAGGTATTTACTTAGGTGCAAGGAGCTCATAAACTTGTGTTTCTGTGTAACTTGCCTTCCATTAGCCAAGGAAAGCTTTTAAATTAATCGAACCGGTAAGTGGAATGGAGGGAAAATACCTGCCAAGAGATCCCTAACCGGGGGCAACCCTTCAGCCGCCCGCCCGCGCAGTGAGGAGGAGCTCGGCGCTGTACGAGCCCGGCCCGGCCCAGGGCGGCCTCCTCCCCCTCCGCCACCACTTACAACCCATTGATGCGTTTTGCTCCACGCTCAGTGTCGTGGGTGTGATGCCTAAAATTATGCAGACTGATATCTTTTTTTTTCTTTTACTTTTTTCTCTTTTATCTTTTTTTTCCCTTTTTTTTTCTTTTTTTCTTTTCTATTTTTTTTTCTTTTTGACACTGGTTTAAATGATAAAATGGGAAGGAGGGAACAATAAGACTTTACGGTGCAGTGTGATATGCGATGGAATAGGATTAAGGCAGCCAATAATTATATGGAAGAATCTTGTTTCCTAAACTCCTACGTGATGAACTGTAAAGTGTAATTGTAAATTACAATTAGCCAGAGAATAAAGGTTTCCCCGGGAGCGGGGTGGCATTTCATCGTGGTATACCGATGAATATTAAACCAAAGCGGCTCGCTCGGCTCCACCGGGCTGCGGCTCTGCCCCTCCGGAGCTGGTTTGCGGAGGGGCTGAAGGCTGAACCGCGGCTGCCGGGGTGTGGCGGGGAGACAACGCGCTGCGCCAGGGGATCGAGGCAGAGCCGGCCGCTCAGCGGGGCCGTTCGCGGCACGGCGGCGGTGGCTCCCGGGGCTCGGGCTCCGCCGCTGGTGAGAGAAGGGCAGCGGCTAATCAGATTGGGAAGGCTCCCGTAATCCCAGCCCGATCAGCGGCGGTCTTTCTCTCTCTCCAATATCACTAATGTCACTTCTATTGGCTGCATTAGACAGATGTTCAAAAGCTCCCTCTCGCTCGCTGAGTAAATCTGATCCCCTGTAATACTTTCACTGCTATTAAATCCACATGCACCCACTCTCCCCCTCTCCCCGCCATCCCTTTTACTTTCCTGAGTGGACCCTGGCTGCGTTTGATCGCCTTTTCCAGGGCAAAACGAGATCCTCTGGCGAGCAGACAATGGGATTGCACTCCCTCTCCATCTGGTTGTCTCCCACTGAACCCTGTCTCCTGCACTACCAAAAAGAAAAAAAAAAAAGGCAACAAAAACACACACAAAAGTCTAGCCAAACTAATACTGCCTGGGATGTGACTGTTGCTGGCAGTTCAAGGGATTTGGGTTTCCATTCACAGAAGAGAGAATTATGAGACTTACCTCTTCGACGCACAATTGCAATTAGAGTGTTGGGATGCTATAGGTCCCCCTATGTAAATGTACAGGTGGATAAACACACATACCTCTGTGCAGACAGATCAGATACACATTTTCGGCAGGTGTGTCTTCCCAGTTTGTTTATCCGGGCTGAAATCTCTTTTCCTTAACACTCTTTTTAAAGAAGGTTAGGAAATACCCAGCCGGACTGGCTTTTAACTCCTATTCTTGTTCTCGATCAGTTTTCCCTGACACTCTTTCCTGCTTCACCTCTACTGTTCTTCCTTACTTTTTGCAGTCTTTTTCGTTGTACTCGCCTTTCCCTCTTACAGGGTCACAATCCCCTTTGTAAGCGTGTGTTTTATCCCCCCCTTCCAGCTGTCCTTTTGTTGTTTTCTCTGACTAACCCGCAGAAATGAAACACATATGCAACTCTGCCTCCTTGGATTTTCAGATGTTTCTCTCACTATTGTCTGCTACAGCTCATTGAAAGTGCAAAGTGAAAACAGATGTATAAAAGATAAAAAATACAAACACACATGCACCAAGTCCATGGTGCAGAGAATAAATCCCATCAGAGGAAAACGGGAGGGGGAGCGAAAGGAAAGAGGAGGGAAGAGAGAGGAAGAGAAGTGAAAGAAAGAGAGGAAGAGAAGTGAAAGAAAGAGAAGAAGAGAAGTGAAAGAAAGAGATAAAGAGTGGGAGGGAAGGAGGAAAAGAGGGGAGGCAGGGAGGGAGGAAGGAAGGAAAGAAGAAAGAAAGGAAAGGAAAGGAAGGAAGAATATTAATATATAATGTGCATTTGGGATTCCTAATTAGCACAAAAGAGCATTTTCATAAGATCTGAGCATTTCCCTCTGCCCGGACAAGAAGAAATCAATTGGGTAGGAATCTATAAATCAGTCATCATGTCAGGGCAAATCAAAATAATGCTTCTATTATTTCAATCAATAAACCATTTTTATACCTAACATCTGATCTACACAATGTGTTTGTGTTGGAAATTTGCAGAGCCGCTTGGCACAAAAACAAACCATTAACATACGTGTCAATCACGTTTGAAACTGTTGGAAATGGCCGGAGATTTCAGCGCGGGGCTGACTTCAAAAATGCCTGGACAAACAGAAATTCAGGGGGGGACGATTCGGCTGAAAACACTTCCGAAAGTTTGTCGCTTCTCCATTCCCTCCCCCCCCACCTCCCCCCCCCCCCAACCCCAACCTTTCTGTTGTTGGGAGCGGGGGGAGCTGGTGGGGAAGCGGGAGAGCAGGGAGGGTCTGCCCTTTGGAGCGGGTGCCCCCAGCCCGGA
>WYDI02017103.1:0-13650 GCA_009867235.2 Psittacus erithacus
CCCAGAGAAGCTGTGGCTGCCCCATCCCTGGCAGTGTTCAAGGGCAGGTTGGACACAGGGGCTTGGAGCAAGCTGCTGTAGTGGAAGGTGTCCCTGCCCATGGCAGGGGCTGGAGCTGGAGGAACTTTAAGCTCGCTTTCAACACAAATTAGTCTGGGATTCTATGATGCTTCTCACATTGCAGGGCATCAATTTCTATGCTGGCAAGCTGGTACTATGTTTGTGACATAGTAACTGCATAAAAAGGTTTATTTGGGAGTGTATGTGTGAAATGAGGCTCTTTATCAGAGAGTAAAAGATAAGTGGAACCAGTTGAGACTCTTCTGGTCTGTCCCCTACAGGTCATGCCAATGAATTCCAGCAAATCTTGATAAGCTTGAATAGAATTTAAATATTTGCATCTAGGTAATTTGGCACAACAAACACAGAAATGAACTGAACTCGGTAAGTCTTAAGGACTAAAAAGGCTTTTCAAACTGAACAATTGTCTTGAAAGAACATGCCCTCAAAAAAATTTTGCCCATTCTTTTGCAGTACAACTTCTATGGCTTCGGTGGTTGATGCACAGCTAAGCTAACGCTGAAAAGAGCTATATACAGTCTCCCACTCTTATAAAAGACTGCAATAACCCAGAATATAGTAGCTCTGCAGTCCTTTTTTGACTGTGTTATCGCTTTTCTTCTCTTGGCAGCAGTCAGAATTAATTTGATTAAAGACTTAAAATTTACAAACTGATTAAATCAAAACAAATAACTAAATAACCTTTTGAGTTTGCTAACTGGATTGGAGTGGGGAACAGAAGAGCCCAAAGGCTGGCCTTGGCAGTTCCCAGAATTGTTTAAAATTTTATTTCTAGTTTAATAAGATTTCTCTCGTTGTGCTATTTTTCTTCAGTGGTGGCAGATCTATTAATTTAATAACATAACGGGGATGGCCAAGCAAATGGAAGATGCTTGATATGAATTACTATTATCATGATTATTGCTTAATATTGATGGTATTCTGTGACTGGCGACCTTGATCAGATCAAAATTGATAATGGTGAAGACTATGACAGAAATACAGTTCACTACCTAAAAGAGATTTCACTGTAAAATGCAACAGAGATCTGGCGGAGACAAGTAAGGAGGCAATTCATTATCAGAAGTGCGTAGGGTGCTTGCATGGATCTTTTATTAGAGATAGGTGATACAATAGGTAAGAAATTTATTTCTTATTTCTTTTGTTTGAAAATACTCTTGTTTTGTTTAAAGAAAAAGGACATGTATAATATTTAACTTGTGAATACAGTTTTGACCAAGAAATATCTCTATCAACGTCTTCTTCTGGCAGAAAGAATAAGGCAATTGCCAAATTCTGATCAGCAGAGATCAAAAAGGGAAAAAAAAGTTATTACCAGGCTTTTCAAAAATATAAAAAGTGTAAGACTCGATTCTAAGCTAAACCTGTTACTGAAAGTTGTATCTTTTAAAAGATTTTTTTTTTTTTTTAATTTAGCCTGTTAAGGAGAACAAGGAGATGTGCACTTTGCTGTAGACGGGGGAACAAAACAAAATTACTGTGGGGAGATCTGGCAGATCTGCACTCCTTTGAGCTGGCATACCATTTCTGCTCTTTTTCCCCGCTGTTGATTTAGCTGGGGGCCATGAGCTAGGAAGCTGAGAGTTTGCTCCTTTTGTCTTTGATTTGAGATCTGTTTCTTCCTTTGAGCTTGCTTCTCCCACCCCTTTTCAAGAACTGGCATGAAAGCAACTGTTTGTGGCTGTTTATGTTTGTTTACTTCTTTACTTCCTTGCTTTAAATATTGCTGGTTTTTACTTTCTGTAATTTTTTCAATACTAATTACTAATTAGCAAATCTAAAGTACAGAAATAGCAATAGATTTATTTAATTAAAACTGTATGTATCTTTATTTCTTCTTCTCATTTTAAAATATGGAGAAAAGTGAAGAAATAATTAGAACTAACAGTAGAACAGAATTGGTTTGCTTGTATTTAAGTAGCAATTTAATCCTGGGATGTAGTTCCAGTTCGATGAATAGGGATTGCTTCTGGGGTAAGATTTTTCATAGGGTAGTTAGGGCTCTGAGAACATAACCAGTAACAATCTCCTGGGGAAAGATAAAAGACATGAAATGTTTATTTCTCATTTCTTTTGTGTTTGTGTATTTGTATCTATACCTAAAAAGACTTCACAGTCATTATGATTCATAATGTTTGCAGAAACATACCACAAATCAAAATTGGTGCTGTTTGTAAAATAAATATATATATGCTTATGAAATAAATATATACTTTTTTATATATATAAAAATAAACTGAAAGAAGAGTTGTTTTATTCTTTAGTTCAGATCAATAAAATATGGAGGGTTGTATCAAATTCAGCAGAGGAAAATGTGGCTTAAGATAGCTGTGGATCATAGACTTGAATTCCACATGTATAATATTTTGATTAGTGCTACCTGTAGCTTTTTCTGGTATGCGTAATTGTATTGTTTAACATTCACTGAGTAAAACTCTCCCCTTCTTTTAGCCTCATGCGGTCAATTATTCCAAGCAAAGTCTCGGCAGTGGTGGAAAATGTATTTTTACTGTCTGAAAGGGTAGGCTAGTGGGTATCAGGACCTCCACCCCTAGCAAATCACTTAATTTCACGCTACTTATATACACAGGTACCCATATTCCAGAGATGCTCTATATTCATGGCAGCTTAAACTCCCTCAGGGTTGCAAAGTGTTTCTGCTGATTGGCCCAGAATTTTGGAGTGTTGAATGAGTTTAACATGAGGCTGTGACCTTGGTGGGGGGTAGAGCAGCAATAGCAGCAAATCAAGCCCTAGCCCGGTGTACTGGGCTTTTAATCACAGCTGGCTGGCGTAAGGATGAGCTTGACTTTGGGATCAGCCCAGACAAGGGCAGATTGTGGTCAGGGACCCATCATCTAACTCTGCTTTTAATTATGTTCAACCATCTTAACGTTTTGTAATGAAGAACAGTGCCTAAAGTGATGAATGCTGCAGGGTATCTTGGGGTAGATAGGTACTTTGGAGCTAGCTATGCTTTTTCAAATCACATTGATTGTTTTTTGTTGTTTCTCTGAGTCTTTTCTAAATTGTTACGTCCAAAGGATTTAAGCACTTGAAACCAGGCATCTGCCTGCCTGTTGTCATAGGCATTCGCCTATGGGAAATTTTACTTTAACCCATATTTACTAGTCTGTGGACTAGATCCACTAGGATCCGCGGGTGGGACCTAAAGGAAACAAGCCTCATCAAGAGTTTTTCATCATACACACTCAGGTCTGCCACTCAGCTGGCAAATGCTTAGTGGTCTCCAAATTAAAGTCATCATCAAACTATCTTTGACAGTCCATGGAACAAAGCTTTTGCCATTTTAAAGCTGTCAAAACAAAATGTGACTAACTTTCTCCTCCTTCCCTTATGATTTTGGTCCCCATGTTGATTTCTGTGGTTGAGAAGGATGCAGACAAGAGGAGATGTGCCTTGGGGTGCTCTGTGACAGACGTGAGACACACAGGAGCCAGATGTTGTCACTGCAGAAGTACTTTTCTTTCATTGCCTGGCATCTGGGTCTGGAGGCTGCTTTGCACTGGCAGCAAGCGATACACTCCAACACAAAGAGATCAACCATTCTGTCAAATTGCATTTAGCTCAGCTGCTTAAAATTGCTCTGCTACTAAATGTGCATTAAAATGTGTTATAAATGCATCCTAAACCTTCAGAGGAATTGTTGCTGAGCTGTACATCCCGTGTAGGGCCACTGGCTCACTGGAGGACAAAGATGGATTGGGCCCTTTGTGATACAGCAATGTCAAGAAAGAATGTTTCTTTTAAGCCTGGACAGACTGCTTGAACTAGGTGTGATATATCCTGTTTAGTGTCTTTTATAACATATGAAACACGTGGTTGGTGTGGAAAGTGTTTTTCCCCCCAAAGAGCATTATTTGTAATGCTTAGACTTGACACGAGGAAGTATTTCTTTTCCAAGAGGATGGTCAAACGCTGGTGCAGGCTTCCCAGAGAGGTGGTTAATGCCCCAAGCCCAGCAATGTTTAAGAGGCATTTGGACAATGCCCATAACAACATGCTTCAACTTTTGGCCAGCACTGAAGAGATCAGGCAGTTGGGCTAGATGATTAGTTTAGGTCCCTTCCTACTGAAAATACTATCATTCTATTCTGTTCTGTTCTAGTATTTTCTAGTCTAGTCTAGTCTAGTCTATTTTAATTCCACTTCTAATTCTATTTCAATTTAATTCCTAGTTTCAAATCTAATTCCACTTCCAAATCTATTCTCTAATATTCCTTAAACTTGCTAATGAACTTTGAAACTGCCTAAGAAAGCAGCAGGATGTCCGATGATCTGGCCTGGGGTAGAAGAGCTGTCTCCCATCCAACTGATGGGATTGATGGGAAGCCTTTTCGTTCTTCCCCCACCACCCTCTGTATGAAGATCATGAAACACTGATCCATCCTTCATCTCCAGTTGTGTTAGATGCTGAATTTCACAGATAACAGGCTGGCCAGGAGCAAAGCCCATTCTGGACCCAAAGCAGAGCAGTTGTCCAACACTTATCCCATTTTACAAACAGAAAGACTGAGGCCTGAAACACTTTTTCAAAGTGTGAAATACTAACAGAATTGCTAAGTGGTAAGATACTTGGACATAATGAAACAGCTATTCTGGCAGTACAGTTTATTTGGGGGAAAACTGAGAAATAGAAAATAGCTGGTACATTATACTGCCAAACAAACTGCACTTTCAGTGCCATTCACCAAAATACGCATTCCAGAAGGGATGGGGAATCAAGAAGTAGGAAAAAGCCACAAGAGTTCAGCAGCAATGACAGCCAAGCAATAAGTTTCAGTGCTTGGGCTAACCTTGTGCATAAGGCTGCCATGTGACATTTCTGTCTGACACTTCATGGCAAGGGTGAGGAGACAATAGGTAGCTATCTGCATTTTAACAAATTATTTGCAAAGTGTGAAAAATAAACTAATTTATTTAATTAGCTAGTATTCATGAAACACTGAGGAGGCTGAAGCTCTGAGATACACATGAATGTGGCTGTATGAAAAGATGAGGTGTGAATTGGAAATTGAGATTGAATTCCTCATAAAGGAATCAACATCAAGTAAGCAGTTTAGAAGAACAGAAAAGTAAAATCAGAATGAGTGCCACCACTATTTAGAGATGTGTCCTCTAGAAACAATGTATGTAACCCTTAGAAGTAATTAGTACGGAGAAGACCTTAGAGAAAGAGCTCTTTAACCTTTAAATCTGCTACATATAGGAAGGGATAGTAATGAGTACTGAGCTTAACCTTTGAAAGTAGAAAATTTGCTGAAACTTATAGATCAATGTCTTCTGATTCTTGCTTTTAATTATACACATTTCTGAGACCAAAACTGTTTGTGGGTCATTATCTTAGAAAATATCCCTTGAATTCACTGCTGGAAGAGGTATCATAATCAAGAAAGCATTATAATTGTGCACTTCAAAGTGCATCACACAAGAGATGAGCTATATACCTTGTATAGTACCGTAATTTTTGATGCACTTTAAGGGTATTGTCCACATCCAGCACCTCACTGCTGAGTACATATAAAGTCTCAAAGGTTATGGTGTTAAAATGGGACAGATTCATTATGTTATGGGATTTGATTAAACCTTGTTCAAGGTGATGAATGTTCTGGCCACCTTTCTATTTAAGATAAATTTAGAGATACTATTAAGCCACTTAATGCGCCCAGGCAACACACAGAGTAGGAGCTCTGGGCAGTTATTTCTTAATGATAAAGACTTAGTAGCTTCTGAACAGTGTAGCAGGAGAGGTTTACCCAGAGACCAATAAAGCAAATTAATGAGCTATGACACTGATTAGTAGAGCTTATATGTTCCTGGATATCTCTGAGAGAAACGATAAAAAAAGCCTAGGGAAGGAGAAAGGCAAGGTCAGGAGGAATGGGATGGGAAGAAGATAGCAGGTGCTGCTCTGCCCCTCTCCCAGATCCAAGAGGAAGGATATGCTGAGCTGAATGCTGGGATTTTCTTTTCCATCCTCAGGACAAGATGATTTCTGCATGCCTTTGGAAATAAACAAACATGCCAGGTTAAAGTACCAATATTCTTTCTAATGTGAGCAACATTGACATTCCAAGTCAAACTTTACTGATCTCAAAGGGATTTTAATGATAGCAAAAATATTCAGCCCACTGACCCCGGGAAACGGTTATAACTGCCCTGCCTAGAAACTTGACATCATAAAAAATGACTAAAAATGTGATCTATCATACCTCTGGGCTGTTGTCCCTCACCGCAGTAGTGGGCTGTACCCCGGTGCAGCCAGAGGCATCCATTTGATGCTGAACCAGCACTTTGACAGATTCTGGTGTTTCCATCTGGAATTCAGCCATCCCAGATTCCATAGTTATTTTGGTAATTCTTTGCACTTCCTTATGTGCAGCTTTTGAGACTGTTCCTCTACTCTGGGGGAAGGCTGTTTTGATGCAGCCCATATATGCTAAAAGTGCGCAATACCTTTATATTGCATTTTATGTTTTTATATTTTCATTTTATGCCTATGGATTAGATGTAGTTAAAAGGGTGTTGCAGCACTGGCCCAGAGAAGCTGTGACTGCCCCATCCCTGGCAGTTTTCAAGGTCAGGTTGGAGTGGGCTCGGAGCAAGCTGCTCTAGTGGAAGGTGTCCCTGCCTGTGGCAGGGGTTGGACCTGGATGAGCTTTAAGGTCCCTTCCAACACAAACCAGTCTGGGATGTTATTAATCTATGAAACCCTGAACAAACAAATATATGACAAATAATATACTCCACTAGGAGATTCCGAGTAAAAAGTAAGTTTCAAGGTATTAACAGAAACAGAAACAAATGTAGTGATTTGCCTAAATCACAAAACAAAAAAAAAAAAAAAAAAAAAGAAAACGAGCTGGCTTGTTGGTTTGGGTTTTTGGTTTGTTTTTTTTTTTTTTTGCACAGTGTAGAAAGGGACTGAATACAGCTATTTACAATGCTCCATACAATTGTACCTAATGTTAATGCAGTTTGTCTGGTTGAAAACTCTCCCTTTGGCATATGATTTACCCAGGGCAGTGTTTTCAG
Source organism: Psittacus erithacus (assembly GCA_009867235.2). Classification (NCBI taxonomy): domain Eukaryota; kingdom Metazoa; phylum Chordata; class Aves; order Psittaciformes; family Psittacidae; genus Psittacus; species Psittacus erithacus. Next base: position 7,138 of record WYDI02017103.1, read on the forward strand.
TCAGAGTGGACTGGGAGTTTTGCTTGAGCTGTGTATAGTAGCTTATTTCAATTATGAGACCTCTGATACGAATGAGAGGTCAAAAGTTTACATTTGGTTTAAGATGGTGCCGAACAGTAATTTTGTCCAAGGAGCACTGAAGGACCATGACCATGAGCTTGGCCATCACTGGGTCTGTCCAAAGTGGGAGTAGAGAGGGTGTTTAATGCCCATTGAAGTGGAAAAGCTTTTTGTGTTTCTCTCCACAAAAAAAAAGTGGTTTTGACCTGCAGCATTTCCTTGGAGCAACTGAATTATCGTTTTCTTCAACAGCTAGTATTTCCATGGTCAGTAACACTCCAGCCTTGAGCACGGCTCTACCATTTCTTGTCTTTGTGAAAGCCTCCAGCTTCACTCAGGCAGTTACTGCTGCTTGGGCATGAAAGAAGGAGAAGGAAAAATGATACCTTGGGGAAAATGCAGGATATTGTTTTAGTCACCGTTCAGTCTGCCCCATGGTGATCTGTCTGTCCTGTGGTCTGCCATTGTCAGCTTTGGCTCTGCTTCATCCAAACATAGGAGGATTCATATCTTCCCAAAGAAAACCTCGACTTCACGAGGGTCTTTCTGTTGTCAGAAGCTCTTCAAAATCCATAAGCAGGTTGGCACAAATGCCTCCGTCCCTCTCAGGAAGCATGCTTGGATGCTGCACATCATTCAGTTGTTCCAATATTTACTTTTGCTCCCTTAAGAGATCCTTATCCATTTGCAATTAGGCAGTTAGGCTGACAAAATAATTTATAATGATAACAACCAAAGCAGTGCAAATCGTTTCCTAAATATACTTCTTCTTAATTTGATGTGTTGTGGCAAACAGTTTATTCATTTATAAATATGTTCCTTGAAAATTACCGGCAAAACATTAGTCCTGATAAGTGTGATATTGTTTATAAAATCAGATAAAGCAACTGAACTTAGAAGAGCTGCTATCTTCCCAGCAAAATTTGTATAATAAGGAAGCAACGCTTTTAGTTGATAACTGGGAGCTTCTAGGTCTGTGTTTTAATCCCAGCTGGTTTAAAGAAAAGGTTTAATTCTGTTGGTGGTTTTCATCTCTCTCTGACAGTCCCCTACTTTCTCTTTCCAAAATGTGGAGCTTGATGAAGTCCTCTTGCATTTGGAAGTTCTGTAACGATCTTCAAAATACTTTTGTCTTAGTTAGCTTTGCAATCCCTGTTACAATTTGGCCTTGAATTAAGGATTTAAGTGCCTTCCAGAATTGCATTGATCTCTTAAAGTGCTCATTCTGCCTTAGAGCAAAATGTTATTTATTTTATTTACCATGATCTGGTGAGTGGGTTAGAGCTTCCCAGCACATCTGTACGGTGCACTGTTTCAGGGCTGCAGCATTTGAGCCCAGGCATTATCTGGTAGAAATCAGGCGCTAAATGTAGACATCCAGATTGTCACTGTCAAAATGCTTCCATGCTTGCCCCTTAAAAAGCAGACATGATGCTACGTGACCAATAGAGAAATTTTCTGTCAGCCTATATATTTCCAGTAAGGGAATTATGAAGAAACATGTTTTCTTCAGATTTTTTGAATGAGTTGGAGGATACATCAAACTTTTCCTCATTTGCAAGCAGACAGGAAGACAAATTACTTATTGTAAATAATTCACTCATCTCTAATTCTGGTTTGCACTATTTCAGTTTTGCAATACCGCCAGATTTTATTCCATATTGCTTTCTCTGGTTTCTTTGTTATTTAGTCCTCTGTGCTCTTATGCCTTTTCTGTAATTGTTTTGACTGGAGAACATCTTGCAATTAAAAAAGAAAAAAATAAAAGAACAGAAGGGTTGTAAAAGAGAAGAATGCTACTATTACAGCTGAAAAGACAAATAAGACTGAGCATCCTAACACAGGCAAGGCGAAATGGAAACAACATACCAGAACACAACTGTGAACAGGCTCACTTTTGGCATTCAGTGCTGCTCCAGCCTCCTGACAGCAAATTAAGAGCGCTGCAGGGTTGTGTATTTAAAGGTCCAACAGGCTTTGCTGAAGACTTTGAGATATCAGGGGAAGGTTGGTATAATCCCAGAGCCCTGGTACAGGCACAGCCCCAAGAGCTGACGGATGCCAGCAGCGCACTTGCTAACCTGGGGCTGGTCCCACTCACTGCAACATGATTTGTCCTTTTTTAAGTGAATGAAGGATATTGTACGCTTGTGGAGCCAAGAGACATTAATAACAGCAGTAAGGTTAATGGACATAAGTTAAAGGGCATTAAAACCCCATGCAGATGCTGTCATCTGATGTAAAGTTGTGGTTTCAGTGAAGCATGAGCTTCCTTGAAACACTGCAAATGAAAGCCAGCTTTTTTTTGGAGGATGGTATCCGCACCAGAGTTTGACGATCTTTAATTTGCAGGTGTAAACTTCTATCTTTAAAATAATTCCTTTGACTTTCTAGACGAGGAGTGATGGGCATAAGTTACTTCTGGGGAGATTTCCAGCTGGACACAGGAGGAAACATTTCACCATGAGAACAACCAGCCATTTTAATAATCTCCCCAGGGAATTGGTGGACTCCTCAACATTGGACACTGTTAGGACTTGGCTAGACAGTGTGCTTGGACATCTTGTCTTAGTCATCCTAGAAAGGCTGAACCAGATGAACCTGGGATTCTATGATTCCATGACTGGTTCTTCTGTTGTCAAGCCACAGAAAGTTGGACGGTAGTTGCAGAAGTGGTCTCCCATTTCATCAACAGATTTTCATCTCCCAGGCAGTAGAATGGGGACTGACATTTTTTTTATGATGATGTTCAGACCCATGAGGTAGGACCATCGCTTACGGTCAGCTCCACACTCTTCTTATCCCCGACCAGCTGACGGGCAACAAGTCTGCAGTCATGTCTGTGCATTGTCACTTTTTTATTATTACCGTGTTAGAGGGTCCCTGGGTGCTGCTGCCTGTCTTCAGCATCTCACTCTGCAAATAACACCACCCTAAAGGCTGACAAGAGTAGCTTTTTAGCACTGAATGTCAGTAGAGCTTGAGAGCGTGATGCATTCCCAGCATTGTGGATATTATTCTCTGCTTGATCATGTGCTAATTCAGTCAATTGCTGTGAACAAATAAACATAGGAGGAAATTATTAATAATATTCCAGATGTAATACAGATCTTCTTAAGCTGACTTAGGGGGCAAGTCCCTTTCATTCCCATGTCCTTAAACACCTCTTCTGCATATTTCCTTTTAACAGCCACCCAGGGCTAACTTGCCCGACCTTCAAATGCCAATTTCATATTTGGCCCTCTGGGAATTTCTTAAAGGGGGAACACATAACATGCAAATTAATGTAACTTTTTTACAATTACATAGGTTTATGTAGATTGCTTTGGCTGAAGTCCAGTGAATAAAATTGGTGGCCTTGAATGACCTTATTAAAAAACAAAAAAAATGCAGTCTCTTATTCAATGTGGTTGGTTTGGGGAGGAAATCATTATAAACTTATAAAATTGTTACTAATAGGAAGGAATCTTGAATTATTTCATTCTGATTATGCAATCTGGCTGCCAGTCTTTGATGAACTCACATGAAAGGGCCAGGTTTCCCATCTGAGACTCAGCATCTCCTTTCAAATAAGTGTGCAGAAGGTGGACATCTCTGCTGAGGGGCAGCTGAGGGATGGGCTGGTCCCTGCATCAACACCATTCTCCCCCTGCAGCAGTGGGCGCCTGTGGCTTGGGTAAAGGGATGCTGTTTGAGCTACAGCATTGGGAGGTTTTGGCGGAGAAAGAGAAACAATGAGGGGAAAAAAGGAAATCTCCATTGGCATTAGCCTCAAGGTTCGTACCTTTGTGACATGTTGGGTTAAAAATTCTAATTAATAAATAGGTAACAATAAGCCCGTGAGTCAAAGCTGTGTGGCTGGGGCAAGAGAGTTCATTACTGGGAGGGTCAGGCTTGGGAGTATTCAGAACATCAGGAGCAACCTTTCGGTATTTAAAGAGGTTTGTAGGAAAGATGAGGGTTTACTTTTAGTAGGGCCTGTAGTGACAGGTGAGTGATAGGACAGAGGGTGATGGTTTTAAACTAGAAGAGGGTAGGTTCAGACAAGATAGAATAAAGAAATTGTTTACTGTGAGGGTGGTGAGGCACTAGCACAGGGTGCCCAGAGAAACTGTGGCTGCCTCATCCCTGACCAATTTGGATGGGGCTTGGAGCAACCTGCTGTAGTGGAAGGTGTTCCTGCCCATGACAGGGGGTTGAAACTGGATAAGCTTTAAGGTCCCTTTCAACCCAAACCTGTTTGATTCTATGATCCTTTGAGAGTAAGGACTGCACTTGCCTTTCCAAGTGTGGCACACAACAACCAGGAGACCAGATAGAAGCAAATAGCTCCAAGCAGTGCAATGATGGGCTGCGTGACATCTGGCTGATAACTGTGGTAAATCTGGAACGAAGGCATTTTTCCAGCCCCTCTGCACTCCAGGTACCATTTCAGCTCTCTGGCATGGTCACTGGCATGCACATGGTTTCCCTAGGCAGATAGCAAACACAGTGAAACAAATGGGCACAGTTTGCCACTTTATTTCTGAAGGAATGACTGGAATATGAAACAGAAAAAATGTCATGGTGATCCTGTATGGGGTGGTATGGGAAGCGAGTATTAGAGATGCTGTCAAAGCAGCTTCTTGAGTCTACAGTATGAATTCTGGAGGATGATAATCTGCAAAAATGGGAACAAAAGGAGAGATTTTCCACAGGTATAAAACAAGTTTCTTCTCAGATGTACCCATGTGTATACTGAAGCAGTGTGGTAGTTGTAGTGCAAAGGAGGGAAAGCTTTACTCAAAAAGCACACTGCCCTGGTGTGGAAAAACGGCTGAGCAGTAACACAACTGGCTTTCATAAAGTGTTTTTCATCTTCAAAGTGCTTAACAAATATGAACTAATTAATCCCCGTAGTTGCCTCATGGGATGTCAGCATGGTTTCATGCATGGGAGGCAATTAGCTTGGAAAAGTGCTGCCTCAACAGTGAACCCCATTAAGAAGTTGATGTTATCTTCTTCTGCAGGCACCTTTTGAGGTCTGACGAGGTGGTGGCCAATGACTGCCGTCCCACTGCTGATCTCAGAGGGTTGATTTAAGAAAGAGCATAAAAACCCCAAAGCTCTTTATGTTGCTGAGCACCCCCCTCAATATATATATGCTACACTATTCATATATATACTATATATGCTTCTGTATAGCAATCTATGTGACATTAGATGTGCATGCAGCTCTGCTGCTGGGGAAGTACACATGGGTTTGAATAATCGAAGACAAAGTTTACAAAGGCAGGTAGAGGCAGGACAAGGGGAATGGCTTTAACCTGCCAGAGGGGAGACTGAGATGAGCTCTTAGGCGGAAGCTCTTCCCAGTGCTTCACAGCACTGGGAAGTAAAAACTTCACAGTGTTTACTGTGAGGGTGCTGAGGCGCTGGCACAGGGTGCCCAGAGAAGCTGTGGCTGCCCCACCAGTGGCAGTGTTCAAGGCCAGGCTGGACACAGGGGCTTGGAACAAGCTGCTCTAGTAGAAGGTGTCCCTGCCCGTGGCAGGGGTTGGAGCTGGAGGAGCTTTAAGCTCCCTACAACACAAACCAGTCTGGGATTCAATGATTCTGTAAAAGTGTGGGCCATGACTTTATGGTGAAACTGTAATTGATTCTCTCTGCACGTCTTTGGGCACAGTGGTTCAGCGCTATGCCTGTTCACATGTTTTCTCTTGGATGCCTGACCTGTGCTTGGTGCAGAACATACTGTCAAGATTTGAAAACCACGTACTCGTGTTTGCCAGCAACCATCAAATATTAACTTTTGCTCAGTCATCTTGAATGTGCATAAATAGGTGGAGGTGGAATCATGTGGTAACACCTTAAAAAGTCAAATCTTTTATCTCAGGTGCAATGGCTTAGACTTTTACTCCTGTTGCCACAGCTTCTGGAGTTATATCAGTATAAGGGTGAGCTACTAGTTGCGTCCACAGCTTGCAAGGCTGAGGTCAGCCTGTTTGTAAGTGGATGATCACTTAGTGCTCTGCTTCTTGTAAATAGCAGGGACCATTGCAGAGTTTCACCCTGTGGTTAGGAGCTGGTTTTATTCATGGTCAGTCATTCAGCTGTGACCACAGTAGTTGCCACCTTATTTTCTGGTTGGGCTGGGAGCTCTCACTTTCAAATTTTGAAAATCACAAAGGCAATAGAATGGTGGTTGGAATGAACAAAGGACTTCAATACTGCTAACATTGGAGCAAAAAGTAGTGAAGCTTAATCTGTCCAAGTGAAATGGAAGAAGGGGATAATGCCATCCTTTCCACAGGAGTGATATGAAAATAAGTTTATGAACAAGTAATAAGCTAAATTCATTAGTCTTTCCAAAGTGCTTATGCTATTGTCGTGGTTTAGGCCTGCCACGCAGCCCACTCACTGCCCCCCCACCTCCTCCCTTGGCTCCCGGAGGGATGGGGGAGAGAATCGAAA